>JBBDHI010000010.1:26684562-26700047 GCA_037177115.1 Craterocephalus stercusmuscarum | reverse complement strand
AATCGAAATCGTATCGTAACTGAATTTGAGATATCGGCAAACATCAAATCGCTGTATCACTATATCGATATCATATCATATCGTGATCAAACCAGTGATTCCCACCCCTACTAAGCACCAGATTTCACTGTATGAGCTCCATTCTTTTTGGGTTTATTCATTGAACTGTGCTGCACTGTAACCTCAGTGAATGAAGTGTACATTATCCAGAACTGCTGCAAACAACCTGACAGGCAGGAAGACATTCAGCACCAACAGTGCATGCATGCAATGTCAGCAAAATGAGAAAGAGCGAAGGGATGTGTGTCTGAAGCTCTGTAAAGCATGCACAAACTTTATCCGCATACATTTAGTTTTTCTCTTGAGGCTTTCTCCTAAATCCCTTAAGCTCTCAGTGGCTACAACAGATAAAAGCGCAACTCATAGTGGACCAACATGACAGCAAAACATGGTTATATATTAATGTCTTTAATTATTAGGGCCAGAAAAATGTAGATTCTTTCAAATACATTAAATAGAATCAGTGTATTTAGTGCATTTAAGTCTTAGAACTCACACATAATGCAAATATAAGCAACAGTGATTTTCCCCTTTAGTTTGCTCAGCTTTACTTTGCCAAAATAAAAGGTAAGAAAAAAGGGAATATACAAGGATATTCATATTTACATATTCATCAAATCAAATAAGTGATCTGTTCATAAAGTCTGTATAAACACATAAGAGTCAACAGTGTGGTTAATATACCCCAGATATCCGGGTTGATTTACCCAGGTATTCCACAACTAAATCAGCGCTACTATGAAGCTGGCTCCATCTTTATCAGCGTAACCTCATGTAAAAGGGGCGGAGTCTGCAACGTCTGACCAATCACAGACAGCAGAACATCCTCTTCATCACAGAGGAGCTGACAATGAATCTTTAAATATGAAGAATTTAGATACTTCATCCAGGCAGAGGTCATTGGTTTGGTGGAGTTGGTTTGTCTGTTTGTCCATCAGCAACATAACTCAAAAAGTTTATGGACAGATTTTAATGAAATTTTCCAGAAATCCCAGAAATGAAATAATGACCAAGTGAATAGATTTTGGGGATGATCCGGATCCCCACCTGGATCCAATAATTCTTTTAAAGGATTCTTCTGGGAGATGAGGATAATTTTGCCATTAGAGCTTCTGCGCTCTTTGAGTGCTTTTAGTTTTCAACCAGTTCTTTAGAGGTTCAGCACCCTGTGCGATCGCCTCAGTGTTGGAATATTAATGCTGTGACGGCATGAGTAGCGGTGCGTTCCATAAATCCATGGTTCTTCAGTCCCACACTGTATCATTATTTCAGACGCAACCCTAGGGGAGCTAAACAGACTAAGTAACAGATCAAGACCAACAACAAAAACAAACTTCAAAGCAGTCAGTGAAGATTCTTCATCTGTCCCTAAAAACTCTTTCTCTCCAAAGTGATCCTTTCATGATTTGCACAAAGGTTAACAGAATAGGCCAGACATTTTTTAAAACAGCTGATTGGCCAGGAGGTACAGTAGTGCTTTTATACTCGTTCATCTTTTCTCCAGAACCTAACCTGCACTGGAGCAGTTTACCATGGGGATATACCCCATTAACCACTGCTGTAGGCTGGCACAGAAAACCCCAGGTTAACACAGAAGTTACTCCAATAAGACAACTCCAACTTTGTACTACAGGTTGTATTCCAGCAGCCACGTGTCGGTGAAACACATAATACTGTATTCTCTGTATTCCTGCTGTGTCTTAGAGCTTTAAACTTGTCCATTAATGTTGGTTAGGGATCCAACAAATCCATCACAATTTAACGTCTAAATAATTCTATGATAGAACTTCTCATTATATCACACAATCAAAAGTAACTGTATAATAAAAATAAAAGTGGTGCAGTAGGATATACAGTAAGTATATTCTAAATCGGTGCAGCAACACACTTTAGTAACAAAAAGCTGAATCTCATCACTGAGGCCAGAAGTTAAAGCATCTCTTTTCTGTTATTCTCTTTTGAACTCCCTTCGTGTTAAACGTGCCTTACACACCACTACGCACACACATTAAACACCCATCAGTGGTTTAATGTACTACTGCTCCTCTTGCTGCTTTTTCTAAGTTGTTGTCATCCATCTTTTCAAGTGCTGGACTTTACAGCCGCTGTGGCGGCGCTGCTTTTAGGTGCCGCTTAGCCCACTTGGTTCAAACCACTGACATCAAAGCAAAGATATGAAAATGGACGGATGCAGCTTCCCCCCGCAAGCAGAGCCGACCCTAATAGTTCACTTCAAATCTGAGTCCTTTCTCATCTGACGTGCGCAAACCCAGAAGCAAACCGATGAGCAGTCTTGTTTTCAGGCTCTCGCCACGAATGTTTTTCACCTTGTTTTCATACCCTGCTCATAGTCTGCTTCTCCTTCTCCCTCTGTCTCAATCACGCCGTCCGTGAGTGATTTCATGGAGCAAGCTGCACATGCCTGAGCGCAAATTATGTCTGCGTTCTCTGTGGGAGGGGAGTCAGGTGAGTGTACGGTTTAATTGGTTATGCACATGCTGCAGGTGTGCAAAAGGTTAAAATGGTGGGAATCACATTGGCAATCAGCCATCATCGCCTGGAGACCATCAGTAATTTATTTTGAGGATGAGAAAACTAAGTCAATTTGACATTTTTAGAGGTAAAGCTGCATGTGCTTCATTGCAGCACTCTTTAGTGTTACATCCCATCTATTAAACATAACCTGCACTGATCATTTATGATGATAACGGCCACTGAAACTAGAGATTCTAAGCAGTGGAGGAGTTTGCAGATGAATCTCCTTCCACCCCAGGGGAAAAGTTTTGATCTTCATCGTCTTTAGATGAAGCAAGAAGCGCACAACATTTGCTCTCTGGTTTCCTAAAGCAGGAGTTGCAAGAACTGGCATGAATAAGTCAGGTCAATTTTTGGGTAAAACTTAACAGCAGCACCTCAAAGGTGATTCGACGCCTGAGTAAACAACATTTATGCAATTTATGGAATTCATGAAGCTTCCCCACTGCATGCATTTTTCAGAGGGTTTGGAGATTATCTCAAAGTGAGCAGCCCTTCCTTTTCCAATCCTGAAACTCATCCTCTCGGCGCTCATCCTTTCATTTACACTTCCAGCCAGGAGTGAGCCTTTGTGGATCAGACCGGTGGGGTGATGCAACATCATGCCAGGTAGGAAACTGACAGACACACCTGTCTCATCAGCAGCGCATGGTTCTGTCAGCTCCTCTCTAACCTGTGAGTCAGACAGCGCTCTGAGCCTTTGACTGTCTAAAGAGAGAAACTGATGGGACTGAAAGAGCAGAGCGAAATGACATGGCTGAGTCATTCATACAGGCTTTATCCACTATTGTCCGATGGTAGCGGTGTGGGTGTTTCCTAGAAATTAGCTGTTTTTATTAAAAGTACCTGAGCAGAGCTCATCTCTCACATATAAAAAACAACTAAATCAAACTTTGTTGTTTAAACAAGCAGCGTTTAGAGGTATTATTATTTTTCTAATAATGCCTGCTCACAGCAGGGCCTTCACAATCTGCCAGTGCTTCACCAATAGTGCTTGTAGGATTAATAAGGTATATTGTGAGCAAATCAGGACCTCTATATAATTATATACCGTATAAAAGTCCAACTCAGTGGTGGGCAGGTGCATTTCCTCTCTTTTAGTAAGTTGTGTGCAGACAGATGAAAGTAGCATGAATGAAGCGACAGAGTGTTACAAAACGGATTACTGTGCAAAACATTTGTTTTAGTAAGATTGAAAGATTTGAAATTTCTCTCCATTGTTTTTTTTGATTGGATTATTATCAGACTGTAAACTTCAATCAGAGAAATAGAATGAGGACAAAAAGAAAAGGGAACAGGTTGTGGCTGTTTGAAGAACGAGGCTGTAAAAGAAATAAAAATCTGTTTGCTGGCAGTTTCATTGTGGTTGTATCCTACAACATGAAAAACAAGGTGCAAAGCGCCACACACCTTCAAACAACCTCATGAGAGTGTGTCACACTGGCAGACTTTATATAAAAGCCCCTGTCCCTGGAGCTAAATGTTCATGTTTAGTCAACCTGATCACATGGCAGACTGTGCCATACCTGCATCGGTCCACTGCAGTCACACAATGGAGCTTAAAAAATGGAAAAGGGTTTTGTTTCTTTTTCATTGTGAGCCCCTCCCGAAATGCAATTATGTCTCCACTCCTGTTGTGATGTAATTGCAATGTCAACGGTTTACACTATGACTAGGACAAAAAAAGCCATATGGTGGGCAGAGGAGTCTTGGCAGATCCTCAAAATCCACCATCTTTAAAGTAAGAGATTATAAGAAGAAAGCCATATGAGATGTTAATTATAAGCAGGCCAGCTCTGGGCTAGGGTGCTCCGACGCAGCGGACCCAGTGAGCCAAGCTATCATCTCTCATGCACAATAATCTACACCCATATGCATCCCATAGTGACATCACTGAACAGCCCCTTCAGCAACAAACTCCTGAAGAAGGATGCACAGGTCATTCCTTCCTGCAGCTGTCCACTGACCAATCAGCTCTGGTCCCAGTAGTTCATCCTCTACCGACTCTTTCCACCTGTAACCTGCATGCACTGGCAGGTCTGTGTGTCCAGGGCCACATATGATGGTGTACAGTCAGCTCAACTAGACAATGTTCTTTCTTTTATTTACTTATTAATACAGTTATTATTGCTGTTATTACTGTTACTGTTATTATTAATGTTAAAATGTATATGCTGTGTATCATTTATATCATTTGTTTCCAAACTTTTTGAGCCACAACCCCCAAGATGATATATACTGGTGTTGGTGACCCTCACTTCCACAATGACAGTTATTATTACATATCAGACGGGTCATCCTGCTGGATCCTCTACATACAAGGCTTGAAAACAGTCTGTCGTCAAAAATAAGGAAGATTAATGCAAATGTATGCATCAGATGAATTAAGATGTTACAATTTAGATTCATCTCTTTGTTAATGGTTTAATTTTGACAGCTATGATTAAAATCCCAGGCAAAGCTATTAGTAATTTATCCAAATATGAAAGAAAAGGCTTAACAATGGATGTTCACTCAGGAGACAGAGGTTCATGTCCTCTCTCCACTCATGTCCGGTTTGTGAAGCTACTTAGTGAGTATTAAATGTTGACACTCTTAAGAAATAAGTCTAACTTTTAAGAAAAGGTCATAATTTGGAGTAAAATAGTCTCACAACATTTACCATATTATATAAGTTTCTATGACACTAGGAAAGAGCTCATTTCTCCCAATTCCACTGTCACGAATATTTTAGAATACTTTTTCTGTAACGATTACATAAGCCTGCTATTAATGACTGATATTTCTTAAGGCACAAATGCTCACAGCAGGAAAAAGTGGGATAATGTGGGTAAAGCTGAAAGTAAGATGAATTATGAATACATCATGTAAAAATTCTGGATTTCAGGAAGAGTGCACAGCTAATGTTTTTAGAATAAACTATGCAAATCAAAAATGTTTTTTATCATCAAAAAAAAGAGTCATATGTAAATTGCAGTCACTGTGTTCTACAGTCCTCTCACCCTGTGGTTGTTCATTCAGTCTGCAATCCACCCTGGGAGTGGGACGGGGACTGGCATATGTTAGTGATAAAGAAAAAGTGCTACGAACAAAGTATACATATACCTTTGCCTGCGGTAATCTGTACCATATGTTGCTAGTTCAGTTGGAGGTTGAGTAAACTCACTCGGCAGGCATAGTGGATAGAAAACTGTCCAACAATCATCTGGTTTTAACTCTAAATGTGGATCTAATGGTGATGTTATGGCACTTCACTCATTTATTGGATCTCACATCACATTTACAACTTCAGCAAATCCATGCAGAAAACTACAGTTACAAACCGTAGTTTGATCTGCAGGAGTCATGACTCAGATGTTTGAAGCCCAAGGCTCCTCGGCGGACCCTCCAGGACTGGATTGACAGAACTATTAGAGGTCTCTGAGACATGTAGGACAGGACAAGGTTACCTCACCTCTGCAATTACCCTCCACCACAGTGGTAGCAGAATGAGAATATAAGCAGTAAATAAGAAAGCTGGACTGAAACAGACAGGAGAAATTGAAGAGGCAAGACTGAGAGAGAGTGAGAAATGGCTCCAGAAATGAGACAAAAGGAAAGTGACAGAGAAGCGGTTTGGAGGCACAAATAGAGGATGAATATCATCTGGTTTAATTTTCAGGCACTACCATGAAGGTGACTGCTCACAAAAACAGACCTGGAATGGCATAACTACATCTACTTGAATTTAAAAAAATGCACATGGTAAATGTATGCAGTGACACACAGTCTGAAGGTCAGTGGTCTCATGGGAGGTAATGGGACACTGGTCCAGTGGAACAGAATCAGTACTGCATCAGCAGATTTACCGCCTGCTTGAGCGCCACAAAACCCTATTATGAGAATTTCCTCATGTCATTTGCTGTTTATAAGAAAGCTGCACGCTGCATAATTTACAGAAAATTAACAAAACGGTGAAATTTCATTTCTAAAAATACCTCTTTTCAAAATCAATACTCTGTCCAAGTCACTGTTGATTATGAGGTCATGTCCTCTTCATTTCTCTGTAAATATACCTGCATCTTAAAACATATTTATCTTAGAATATAACAGCAATGCACAGCTAATAATGATAAATATTGATAATTATGCACTGCTTGTAGTAATTTAGCTTAAACTAATGACCTCTATTTTGACTGGAGAATTGCAAACACAATACAAGTTTTGAGTTTGAGGTGTTGTTATTATTTGTGCTGACCTTTCCACGTCAGGGAGGGGGGTGGTTCTGAAATTCCTGCTCGGAAATGTAGCAAAACTGCTTCTGATTTACACAAGCAAACTGATGGAGAGCTCATACACTCAGGCTATTATGTCATGAAAGGCAGGAAACTTCCATTTTCAGAAACCTAATTCTGATCTCAGCGTGGAGAAAGATGTAGTAAATGACACGACAGCACAAGTGATGAGTGCAAAGCAGTGTGTATATGCATCTACCAGAGCATGTGTGTGTCTATAGAAACTCTGCATGTGAGAGGCAGAGTGGGTGTCTTTCCGAGCTCTGCACAGCTGTATTGTCACACACCCAGAGGAAACTGAAGTAACTGAAAGTCAACTCCTGTAATCTCACATATGCTTGCACTCAGACATCTCAGTGAATTATAACAAGGGATTAGTGAATCCTGCAGTATTTGACATTGACTGCTCCAAGGGTAGAAGGGAGAAATATTCTTCACCTTGACTAATACTCTGCAAATGTTGAGGACATTCAAAGAGTGTAAGCTCTGCTTCTTATCTAAAAGACAGCAGTTAGTTTAGCTCAGGGGACTGGGAAACAGCAGCTAGCCTTCTTTGTGTTATTTTGCAACCTTTCAAATGGCTGGTTTTGTTTTTTTCCGCTACAGACATACAGTTCCATGGCTGCATCCTTATGTTCAAATCCACAGCTGAATATTTCATTTCTGTCAAGAATTGACCCACATTTGCAATAAAATACCAAGAGCTAAGAGTGTTTATGAATGTCTCCATTAATCAAACAATTAATCCAGGTTTTTCAGAAGTAGATCGATGCTGTGGGCAGATATTAATTCCTTCTCTCACTAACTCACTGATTGATTGCCCCAAATGTGTTTGATTTAGGAGAATTAACCACCAGTGCTAATTAATACTTTGAGTTGCAGATAACCACATATCCCGAGTCGAAGCTAAATGTCGCCCCAAGTGGTTTTCTCAAAAGCCAAGAAACTGACGAGAGTTGCTGCTCGTTGCTTTGTCACAGTCCAATAGGTGGGAGGATAAAGGCCGTTTAATGGTTTGCTGGTCTGTGTGAGTTGCAAGGTTGTAATACATCAAATTTTGATTTAGGCTTCACAGAATAAAAAAAAACTGTGATACCAACAAAAAACAATCTTCATTCAAATAAGTGGATCCAGAAGTAAATGTACCAGTGTTACAAACATTGTTGCCAACTTTGTGACTTTGTCTTCAGACCCCCCTCACAATTTTTTTTTTTAAAAGCGACAAATCTAGAGACCTTATCGGGATTTTATTGGACATTATATATGTATATAAAATACCAGTCAAATGTTTGGACACCCTTTCCCATTAAATCTTATGGTAAAGGGTGTCCAAGATAAATAAAGAGGCAAAAACTTTGATGCAGGGGCAGTCCTAGCTTGTGATACGCCTGGGGGTTCCGCCTCAGTGCACGATGACTCTTCAGGTGAAATAATTCGGATTTCAGAAATAATTGAGCAGCTGTAATTCATCCATCCATTTTCAAAACCTGATCAATGTAATTCATGCTCACATAGCGGAAACTAATCAAATAGTGACTTTCCGTCATATGATTTCACACAGTACTGCACAGTGTGACTTGGTGTGGCTTTGAGCTTGTTTTGTTTTCTGTTACAGACAGTACCGCCCCACTGTGGGCAGGACCAGATGTTTCCCAATGCAGCATGTGAGTGAGAAGCTGCAGGGACTCAGAGAAGACACGCAACTTTGCTGGGTGTGTTTATTACATAACATTGATAAAGCTTTTATCCAACAAGACTTCCAAGTGAGCAGTACAGAGTGGTTCTTACACTGAGAACTGAAAGAAGTTGAAACATCTGCTGGCAGTGATCCTAACAGCCGAGCTGCAGAGGTCAGCTCCATGACCAAAGAAAAACGTCAATGCTCAATGTTTTCGTTAGTCTTGCTCACAGTCTGAGAGAAATGTAGAGAAATGTGCTCAGATATCTGTGATTTAAGTTTTACATTTCCACTGGACTACCAAATGACTTCACAGAGCAAGGAAGAGTGGTGTGTGTGTGTGTGCGTGTGTGTGTGTGTGTGTGTGTGTGGGTGTGTGTGTGTGTGTGTGTGTGCGTGTGTGTGTGTGTGTGTGTGCGCGCGCGTGTGTGTGTGTGTGTGTGCAGCTGCAAAGTTGTTTACACCCACTGGTGATGACTGTGAGCAATCCATGCTCTGCAGTGTTTCAACCTAACTATTGGCCTGACAGTCTTGAAAATGGCTGAGTTTATACAAAACAAGGTAGGATACTGGACCATGCTGTGCTATAGATAGCATGCTGAGCCAATGACAATAAGATGCACCAAAACATGAAGGCTATTTTGAACTGTGGAGCAAAGCCAAGGTACCCAGAGAGAACTCATGCATGCTCAGGGGGGAACCTTCAAACTCCTGCAGAAACGCCTCACACAGGAATTTTCTAAAATGAAACAGCAGTGCAATGGGTTGGGCACCCATGCTGTTTTTCAGGGATAAATTAAATTGATTAAATTGTGGGCGGGTTAAAGGTCCAAATATGATTTTTTTTTCCCTATTTTTCTTCCTCCTTTCTGTGGCCTTTAATCTTTAATCTTAGATGCCAAGATTATTTGTAATGTAAAGCCCTGCTGTAAGTGAGATTTTTACTGCAGGTTTTGTGCTCCAGGAGCAGAGAACAGCTGCCCGGTACCCGGGATATAAATGACTTTCAGTTTTTACGCAGCAAATTCTAAATAAGATAAAGCCCGCAAAATAGTAGTAAAATAAGGGACTTTAGAGATGTAGCAGTGGTTCAGTGGCAAGTTTAAAAGAACATTGCAAATTCTGCTAAAAAAAGAAAAAACTAAACTTCAACTAGCCTGTATTTACTGTGTTGAGTTGTTTCCTTTTTTACATTGAAAATAAAAACAGACAAAACAGTATCACATGAAATATAAGAATGAGTAAAGAAACTAATGTAATAAAGGAGGGGCGGGTCGTAGCCTATAGGCTAGGCATTAACTGAACGTGTTAACTGAACGCGTCTCAGGTTGGGTTGCCGGTTGTATATCAACAGGTTGGATCAGGTCCGGATTTGGGTCGGGGTCTGTTTGGATGGGTGCAGGTTTGTAAAATTGCACCAGTGCAGGACTCTGGTGCTACCAACCACACCTCTGTGCAGCCTGAGCCACATTCATACTGAGATAATGGCTGACTTCTTGGACTTGTCATTTCTTCTCTCCTTCTGGTTTTCCTACCTGGAACATCATGGACTTGGGTGTAGCAACATTCCTCTCCCTGAGTTACCGTTTATGATGGAACACACACAACCTGACGGTGAAGCTTGTTTACTGAGAACCTGCTTTTTCTCATGATGATATCAGCTTACTGTACCTGTCGGACATTTGGAAGTATCTGTGTGTGTACGATTGCGTTAACAAGCTATGAAGCGTCTTGACTTGCCCTGACATGCAGTAATCTCTGTCACTCATATCACTTCTATAATGGCGCTGAGACAATTTCTTAGAATTTCTCTCAGCTCACATCAAAGCGAGAGGACAAGTTCAAAGCTTGTTTACCAGTATCTTCTTAAATTTTCCAGCCAGACTGGCTGATATAAATGGGATCATTTAACTTTCTGCACCATCAAGTATTCAGAACTCCAAAAGAACGTGGCAGATACTGATGCTTAAACCAACTAATCCACTTGCTGGAACTTGTTTGTGCAGGCTTTCCTTCCTGCTATAATAAGAAGTAGATGCTGCTTGCTTGGGTCTCATCTGTCACCCACAGCTTCTTTTATGGATTTTCCTGTTTTGATCCTTGCCATCTGTGCCTCTTTCTCTCCCTCTGCTTTTCTTCCAAAGTCGACATCGTGAACAATTCATTCTTAGCCACAGCTTCACTGGATTTGGCTCCATCAAGCAGAGTAATTGTTGATCTGCTTTGGTCTAACAGTGATGTATTATATCACAAACGAAGAGCTAATTCAAAATACAAAGGTAAAGGTAAACTCTCTAACTTTGCTTTCAGGAGTGCATCCAGTAAATTTAGCCCAGAGTGGCACATTTCTTTTGATAATGTCATTCAGAAATATAAAGACAGAAATCTTCCACCGATAGAGAAAAAAGAGGTTAAACACATCATGCAAAGCCATAGTAAAGTAATAACTGAGCGCTTTCTTGCTGGACAATGTTGGGGTAATAATGGAGTAAATCTCATTTTGGGATAAAAGGTCAAGCATGAAAATGAGAAATATGTGTTAGACTATTCTTAGCTCCAGCAGTGAAATGACACTGTGCAGCGACTGAGGTTCTCACCCGTGGCTGTTCATAATTAAACCGGATCTAAAGACTTCTGTTCTGTTTTACAGTTTTGTCAGGTCCGCATTGAACAACCACTCAGAAATTCCCTAGCAGTGTTTTTTTTTGTGTGTGTATATAAACTGAAACTGATCTGAATGCTCAGCCACCGTGCATGTAACAACACATTCAGAAATGAGTGACACTGCAATGGAAAGTTTTCCTGAGAAAAAGGATTGTAACAGAGGAGAAAAATGACACACAATCTATTGCCGTTGTTGCCAGCTGGGCGCAGAATTTACTGTATTCTATCACTTGTCACTTCTTAATCAACTAAAGTAAACTTGGCTGGCGCTTTCCCTCATCCTACCACATTCCATGTCTCATCAGCATTTCTCGTTACCCCCTGAAATTCGCAATTTATACCAGATCTGCTCCTGGGCCGTGTGTGAGTCTGAGTATGTCTGCGGCTGTCTGTGTCTGCTGCAGCTTTTTATTCCCAAATGTATGCTGCTGTGAGAGGGTTTCCCTTGCACAGATATGTTATATCGCACTAGCAGACATAATTGGGGCTCGGTCTACACTGGTACACAGTGGCACGGCTGCTGAGTGCAGGCATTCCTGTCTGCTTGCCTTCACCACATCACGTGTTCTCCAGGCATCTACCTCACACCACACAGACTACTTCATCAGCAACAAAAGACCTTTATAATGAATGGGAGCTATAATTACCTAAGTGAAGAGCTATTAAGACAGAACTGAGTCATAACAATAAAGTGTCACTGTTATAAAAGCACAGCCAGCAAATTTTTAAGAAACTCCCATCTAGTTTTCTCACAGGATATCTAAAATGTACCTAAAAAAAGTATCTTTTTTATGTTGACACCGTTTGACTGGTAAAGGAAAATTACACACTTCACACTGTAATAGTCCTATTATTTGCAGAGGGTGTGCTTCAAAGCTGTAATGCACTATTTTTGTAAGCCCACCTTCTGTAATCTTGCCATTTCAGTTGGTGGTTTTCCTTATTTTTTTAAAGACGGCTTTTCCTAAAAAAAAGGTGTGTTCTTTTGAGTGTGCATAAGCGACAGCAAGATATGTGTTTTGGGCAAGAAAAAGCAAGAGTGAACACAGCACAATGCCACAGAGCAGCGTGACAGTTGTTCAAATTATCTCAAATTACGCCTCAACAGTGTAGTATTTCACATACCCCTGGCAACAACTCCACAAAGATGCAAAGTGTTGCTGCATAGAGTTTCTACTGGTGGTGTGATTGATAGATACTATGCTGCAAAGGCTTGCAACTAACATGAACACAGTGGTTAATTGAATCCTTTTCGATATTTTTTGTGGGCTTTGAAAATGAAATCCTTCAATAGGACGAGAGCAGGTTCACCATGATATTGCATAACTTTTCTTAACAACACTGTTATAACAGTCCAACTCCTGCAAGTTTTAATTGTTTATATGCTTAACAGTGAACTGTCTTTTATTGTTATTTAATACAGGATTTCAGACGCTTAACACTTCAAGGTTTCCTTTGTTGTAGCCTTCATTTAATTGATAATGTGGCATAATGAGGCTGGAGTAGCACCTGGAGCTGCAGTAGCATACAGAATGTGCCTGCATTATTTTTCTGAAATACGCTAGGCTTATTATCTCATGCAGCTGCTGCCATTGCGTTTGTTATTGTAAATTAAAAATAAATAACTCCCCCTTGGAGCGATTCTCAGCGAGTTTGAACCGGTTTGGATGAGAATCAGAACCTCTACAGTAAATCCGAGACCATGGTCCTCAGCCGGAACGAGGTCCTGCACCAAGTGGAGAAGTTCAGGTTTCTTGTTCACGAGTGAGGAAAGGAAGTGGGAGAGTGACGGGTGGATGGTGCAGCATCTGCAGTGATGCAGACTCTGCATCGATCCATTAAGAGGAGGAAGGAGCTGAGGCAAAAGGCAAAGCTTTCAATTTACCGGTCAATCTACGTTTCTACCCTCACCTATGGGCACGAGCTCTGGGTTAAGTGATCGAGAGAACAAGATCTCAAATACAAGCAAGTGAAATGGGTTCAGTCTGCAGGGTGGAAGGGCTCTACCTTAGAGATATGACCAGAATCTGGTCATCAGGGAGGGGATCAGAGTAGAGCCGCTGCTCCTCCACATCCAGAGGAGCCAGATGAGGTGGCTCGGGCATCTGGTTAGGATGCCCCCATCCCTGGTGAGGGAATGTTTCTCTACTTAGACCTCTACCCCGTACCCAATCCCAGATAAGCAGCAAGAAAATGGATGGATGGACAAATTGATAACAGGAAATAATTCAGACAGAGTTGCCTGCAGAAACAGGATAATGAGTATTTCGAAATGTTCTATAACAGTGTAGCTTCTAGCTTAGGCTTGTTCCTGTAGTGTACGTAAACTCCTTCAGTTGGAGAAAGTAGTTGCTATATTCAAACTTTTAGATTTTCACTTTTCATGTTTCAACTTAATTTCAAGCTCACAGAAACGTTCTGCTTGTTTTATTCACACTGCATAAAGCTGAACTGTGTGGGCTCTGCATGAACATGAACCTAAACTAGTAAATAGAAAACCAAAACAAAGAGCTCAGCATCACCTCAGTGCTCTACACAGATAAAGGTAACACTTGTGTTGGATAATAATGTGATGGGAATTTGTCATTATAATCTCATTAAACATGGTAATTTAACTAAATTATTATATAAAACAATGGACATTGAAGCTTTAATGAGTTTTTGTGCAGTTTCAAAGATACAGAGTGATGATACATAAACTTGAATCCTTTGATGATTTTGGTCCTGTCAGTAATTTATCTGTCTGTTTCGATACCTTTAGGGTGAAAAGTTCTTTAAAATATTCCAATAAAACTGAGTGTGCACAGACTTGAGAGTCATGTCACACCTTACGTGCGACTGGAAACTTGTCCTCCGGGTGGCGCGGATCTTTGAGCACTGCGTATTATGTTCCATTAGACATCTTTGACACGCACACGCCGTTAAGAAAATCAAAGAATCCCTGTGTGCCGGGGCCTGGTGGGAGCCATGAGAAATATCCCACCGCACAGCGTAGTTTCCTGTTCTGACAGGATACCACGGCTGAAGAAGGGAAACCCAACACCTACCTGCGATTAACACTGAGTCAGACACGGTGCGAGGAACCCCTGACATTTTGATGTATGTGCATTAGCGTATGGGTGTGGGCATGCGTTGGGTTGGAGTGTGGGAGGCTTGCCATATGCTGTATGTGCCAGTGCAGAACTGCTGCAGGAGGTGCAGGTTATTTATGGATCTAAAATCTGACATATCAGGTCATTAAATAAATTTTTTTTTTTCGCCTTGCTTTTAAAATTGATGAGCAGCAAAACACCCATGCATATTTTATAGCATACCATATATACTCAGTGCTACAGTACATCTTATGTTACGGGATCTACCATGCTGGAGTTTTATAACCACTAGTTTCACATTTTGGGAGATAAACTTATCATTACTCAGAGATTTAAGAAAAGGATATCACTCATTGTTTTATGCACTCATTCATAATGAATAAACTATATATAGTATGTTAATTAGTCCCCCAAGTCATCTCATTACCTTTGGATGGAGCCAAGTTTCTGTTTCCTCTTACTTATTGTCTTAATGGTGCACTTAGCTAAATGCCCTGTGGATGTAGCTTCATATTTACCACGCAGACATAAAAGTACAATCAATCTTTCCTCATGTCTTGTGGTGAGAAAGATAATTTCCCAGCACATTAATTTACTTCTCTATCACTGTGACGGATAACAAGCCAACCAAATGACTCAAGTCGTGTGAAAAATTAAAAGCAAGCACAGAATATGATTCATTCTTCTGACACATCTAAAGAAGTTTTTGATATTCTCTATAACGGCAAATAAAGGTTGGAGCATTTGATGCCATTAGCTGTGAGTGCTTCTTACAGGCCCTTTGTTAAAATGAGGGGGATTTCTGAGACTTCTTGATAGAAAGAAATTGGATCTTGGACTGAATTGTGAAGGCGGTAAGTCCTGGACAAACTGGCATTTCTTAGAAATTTGTAATTAGAGACTGGAAATTGTGGAGACTTGTAGATGAGTTTCCATCAAAAATGATTAGTTTCAAATGATACAGAGATTGTTTTAAATCCCTTGGCAGGCCCAATGACATTCAGTTTTTCTTAGGTCCTTTGTGATCTCTTTAGATCTCAGAAATATGATTCCATACACTTCAGTCAAAGAGTATACACGCTTATGGTTTAAATTAAAAAAGCTTCCACTTGTCTTGTCTCCTTGTAACCCACACCTAGTCAGGAATTCATGTTTCTTATGCATTTATTCATTCAATAAATT
>JBBDHI010000010.1:26623256-26633749 GCA_037177115.1 Craterocephalus stercusmuscarum | reverse complement strand
AACACTGTTTAACATAGGTAATGAGTACATAATTAATTGAGTTAAAATACTTATAAAGATAATAGTAATAATGAAATAATTAAGAACAAAACAAACATGAATGGAACAAGAAAAGTAAATTCCTTAAATAAATGGAAGAGAGACACATTCAGTTGAAAGCCAGGGAAAAAAATAGGCCTAATTTGTGATTATATAATTATTACATCAAATAATTAACCAAACGGATAAAAATAATAAAAAACTAGGGGAGTTTGTCACATGAAGAGCCTAACAGCTAAAAGGTTGCCATGCCATGCAACCTCTTCTTATTAAATATACCAATAACGCTGAGCAATGTACCCATAATACCCATTAAATGTTATATAAATTTTCCTACTTTCCTGGTTTTGTAAGTACTTGCCTGAATTACAGAGCAGCAATATCTGAAGAGCTCTGACAAAAAGAGAAATATTTGGCTTGATGGTACACAAGATCAGAGGAAAGAAAAGCTTTTCAGCTGCAGCTTCATGAGCTTTTCAGATCTTACTTTATATTTTTGGACATAACAGGTCCAACACAGTATGCAACAGGAAGACTGACGAGAAAACCAAAGTAAACTGCATGAAATACATGTTCAAAGAAAGAGAATGATTCCTTATCATGCCCTATTAAGGCATTATATAGTATGTATTTGTTGACAATATGATAGAATAATAACAGTTTAAAACACAATTCTAATCAATATTACAAAGAAACTTTGCGGAAAAAAAAAAAACAAGGCAGATTAAATGAGATTAAAGAATACAGACGTGACCAAAAATTAAACAGAGAAAAGTTGCTACAGAGATTCCCTGGCAAGTGATCAATGTTCATGTTTTTCATCCTCTCAGTCGTTATCAAACCAAATCAAATCAAACTTTATTTGTGATGTAATTTTCATACATGATGCATTTTAAAAACAAATATCTAAAAAAAGCACAAAACATCAAGGATCAATAGCACACACCTGATCACCCCCTCTGTTTCACTTTCCACACATTCAGCATCACACACACATAACGCAAATGCATGATGCCACCGCTCTTTTCATAAAATAAACTCTGTCCTCTAGTGTCTTCACAGAAACGATGAAAAAACAAAGTTTGATGTAAACAGCTAAAAGACAAATGGCCTGACACCGCTGCGAGGAGTCATGATCCACTGCAAAGGACCGACAACCAATCAGCGTAGTCATTTCAATGCATCAACATCCCAGAGGTGCTTTTTATGACCAGTTTATGGCTGAATGTGTGTGCATGGAGGGCGCAACGTGAGCCTGATCCACCTGCACACATTTCCATATAGACTGCAATCATTGGTGTTCCGCACATAAAACATCGATTGACTCTCTAAACTTTTCTACATTTAAAAATCCTCATCCAGAAAAGTGTCATGGGGCAAAAGAATCAATCTCTATGTGTTAACGTTTCTGTACAAGCACTGTAGCATAAATCCTTTATTCTATTTGATGTAAGATTTATTCTTGGGTAACTAAACAACCAATTATATCTCATGTTGTGGCCTAGCTTGTGTTTACACTCAAAAACATCTCAGTTTCATTGATGGAAATGAATAAAAGAAGGCTCACTCTGGTGCGGTTACCAGTAGCTATTACTGGCCATATCATCTATTTATTGTGCTCTCCTATTCAAATTAGTGTTGGCAAATATAGTAAATAAACATGTATTTGGATAAAAGATGTATCAATAAATTACTCAGACTATTTACATTCATACAACCTGGTTGTGGTCTTCAGATCTTAGAGGAAAATTAAAATAACTTTTTTATGTTTTCCAGGTTTTAAAGTCAAAAACACTGTGAGCTCTTCCTGGGCTAAAACATCCATTACATGTCTGCCGTACTCAAAGCTCAAGCCATGAATTTTGCCTCTAAGCTCCTTTTCTTGTCAACCATCAGAAACGTTGGACACATTTCTGAAATTGGTTTGGTATAAAATGTCATCTCAGCATTTGCATTTGTGAATAGGAAACGACAGGAAAAGTACCCAGTACCATCAGAGGATGTCAGCGTGACCGTCACAGAGGTCAGCCCATGATGATAACCCGACTCCGTCAGTTTCTGCAAACTTTAACGTGACATAGTTTAATCTAAGATGGATGAAAAAGACATAAATGTAAAAGAAATAGAGGAGATTAATAATATTGTCGTATCTAATGTAGGAAAAAAGTAGCATATGTAAGCAAAGGATTGAGAGAAAATAAACCTCAATAAAGTAATGTAGAAACAGTGAATGCAGATGCTTCTACAAAGGTGGAAGCAGATGCTTTCAAAGGGAAATCAATTAGCATCCAATCATACCCACGGCATGCTTCGCAGGACTGAACAGACCCCGCTGATTCGGATATTGTGTCATGATGATCAGGGGAAATAATTTAAGTGACTTCGAAACAGGATTTGCTGTTGGGGCATAGATGACAGTAGCTTGCCTCACAACAGCTTCTCCCTGTCTGATGTGACATCTGCTTTTAGATTTACAGGAAAATAGGATCAGAATTAGTGTTTGCATGTTTGAAAGGCTCTGACGCTCGTACGTTAATGTGGCATGAAGGAAGAACTGACAGAGGAGAGCTACTCCTCAGGTGACTGAAAATGTTATTAGGCCAGACTTTGGTTCATAAATATTTCTTCACAAATCAGCAACTTCTTGTCATATTCCTAAAATGTAGGCAGGTGCTTGTGTGGCACAGATGAAGACAGAGAAGGAGGAAGAGGAAGAGAACAAATGCCTGACCTCCTACAGTGAGGAAATCTGGTTTAATGGAGGCATTTTGTTTGCATGGTTTGGCTCCATTAAATCTCTTATTCTTGGCTCAGGCAAGGATTTGGACCAAATAATCGTGATAGATAACCACGATTACCAGGATTTTCACATCACACATAAAAAATATAGTGGAATCTCATCATCCCAACGTCTATTAGCCACGTTTGTGCCAAAAGTTCAGTAAATCAGCTTTGGATTCAACTATTCTTTACACATAAATGAACTTTATGTCTCAGGTTTAAAATTCGAGACCTGCTAGCTGCATGCTTGGAAGACTCAAGGAGCAGATATCCACTCTTGTTCTCCCAACTCCAAATTTTGCAACTACTAACATTTGCTGTGTAGGCATTAAAATCTGGAAGATGAATGAGCAGAGCAGATGCCAAGCAACGATATTAAAATATATGATCCCCTAAGGTTAATGCCAGCGACCTGCTCTTCACCAATATTATAACTGAGAGCCTTTAGTTCTCACAGAATAAAGTCTGTGTTTACTTTTTTCCTCAGCCTTTCTCATGTTTAACCTGAAGAATATATGCACTGATTTAAAATCTTGTATTGTGTGCTCACGCTTAGAAAGGTCTTCTGTGCAGCTTGTCTTCATGTCTGCCTCGTAACATTTCGTCTGAATCTAAAGTCGTCTGAGCCGGAGATTAGATGGAAGGTTCTTTGCAAATCAGTGTAAATGTGTTCTCTGTGATTAATCCTGAGATCAGACACTTCTAATGTGACAGCTTATCTTTTCCACATTGAAAATGCCCACACCTGTATGGTCTGAAAGGGTCACTGTGTGAGAGAAATACAGGTACTAATCGGGAAATTAAAATACGCTGGAAAAGTTGTTTTATTCAGGCAATTCAACATAAAAGGTGAAGCCAATACATTCTAAGTTCTAAGATGCAACATTTTACTTCCAGAGGCCTGACATTTTTGCATTTGAAATTCTTTTTTCTCCGTTTTTTAATTTGAGTTTCTGAAGCTGAAAACCCTAATCAGCAAAATCTAAACAAATAAAAGCTAAAATATACTGATTTGCATACCATTTGTCTATATATGTAATTAAAATTCAGTTACAGAAATGCAGCACTTTTTCAGGATATTCTAATTTTCCGAGTGGTACCTTTATATGCAATTTAAGTCATTAGGCGGAATTCAACACGCTATCATCAAAATCAGGGAATTCATGTTAGAAATTAGGAGTGTTCCTTCCCTTCAGTCGAGGTCATGCTTCCAGCATCAGTACCATCATGCTGCACTGAAGCAGGCAGCACATGGCGGCCGAAACTTTACAGACGAGCTGGTTTTTCATTTGTCACCTGCCCATTGTTGTCTCTTACATTATGTCTCAAAAACAACTTTTAACTGTAATGATCATGTGCCAGCTGGTGTTATTAAGTGACTTGATACAAAACCCTTAGCCTACATGTTTTTTCAGTCAAAGGCTGCTATTGTGCCCTGAGTTGTTGCTTTGCTGAATTAAATTAAACTGTCTCCGCTGTCACAGAAGTGGGTAAAATTAGATTTGTTGCCACCTGCTAATTGCACAGCCAGCGAGAGCAAAGAAGCTTGTTTTCAGCTGTGAAATTAGACGCGTACAAATCTGTGGCTTTCTTCCACGAGCGAACTTTGTGAGAGTTGCCTTTTTCTTGTGACAACTTGACAGACAGGGTTGGGTCTTTAAGCGAGCGGAAGATGAACTAACAGAGAAGCGCTTCTATCTACGACATGATGAGAAATTCTGAGGTGTTAGATCCAGCTATAGAGGTGAATCACAGAAATATGGAGAAGAAAGAGAGCAGATTGGTGAAAGATTTGAGTTATGCGGGGAAAATGCAAAGGCTTTCAGGCTCTCTGATGTCAGCGCGTGAATATTTGAATTTCTGCTCTTTACATGTGCAAGTTTGAAACAAGTGTTGGCATATTTAAACGAGGGAGGCCCACAGAGGATTCAGTGTTCGCTAACATAAAATGTAACTTTTTTTTTTTTCTCAATTTCACCCAGAAGCTGTGGAGGCGTTCGGCTGCTCAGAATCAGGGAATCGATGCTGTAGGCAGGAGGAGGGAGGGATCAGTGCGCAGAGGATAGAAGGACGCTCTGCTTTTGTATCACTCACATAGCGTTCTTGGCAGCTTGTCATCCTTTGTGACTGATAATGCGCCTCAACCCTGGAGCACCAGGAAAAGCTTGCTCTTTACCTGCGTGGGTAGATTTCCATGCTCTCCTCTTCCCATTTCCGAGACCATTTTTTGCCTTTCTTTATTTCTGCCTATTCACTTGTCCCTGAAAGAAAGAAAGAAAGAAAAGAAAGAGGAGAAGGAAGAACTGCCAGAAATGTTAAGGCTTTGCCGTTCAGCAGCAGACGCAGCAACAGCTCCATTACTCCGCCAATCTCTCTGAATCTCTGTAAAGACACAGTTTTGTCAGCATGACTCCGCCACAGTGGGAGATAAATCTGAAAAACCACAAACAGAATCCACCCACATTTCTAGGAGTAATGGAGCTGTCAGTGGCTAAATCTGACCCACAGTAAGCACCAGGGGCAATGATATGGTGCCCATTCCTCCACCAGAGGGGGGGGGGGGCACCGCAACAGGAGGAAGGGGCATATCTGATGATAACAGTCATTCTCACCAGAATGAGGAAAAATAGAGGTCATTGTGTCACTGTAACCCCACAGGAGAAGTGTTTATGTGCCTGTGCGTGTGCTCTATTTGAAGCCATAGTGAGAATCCCTGCAGAGAGCGACTAGGAAGGATGCTGGTGGGATGCTGAAGTGATTGTTGATGCTCGGCTGGAGCTGATGAAGCCTGCCTCTGGGCAATATGAGAAAAAATAAGCTTCTAATATACCTGCAAAGGAGTTAAATTACGATTGAACAGACACATATTACAGTATCTGAAGTTAATGGTGCCTAGTGTAGGACACTTCCTATTTGGCTCGCATGCATTTTCAAGACGTAGTGAAACGTACCGTAGCCATTAAAGCGTGATGCACTGCAAGGCAATCTTGCATCCAATCTAGAGTCTCAGCTCCAGTATGGTCTCTGGAGGGGGGAGAGATGCTTCCTCTCCCTGCATCTCGCCGCTCTCCATCCATGGCGCGTCTCCAGGTCTGAATCCACTTTGGCTCGGGACACCGGCGACAGCGCTCCTTCCCTCCGCTTCACACACAAACACACACTCGCACACACATTTGTTAATGCATCTTACAAGGACTGATCGCAGCGTTAATGAGAAGCCTACGCGTTTTTGTTCGGAGCTTTTCTTTTTCCTCCTTTTTCAGTAGTTGTGCCGTTTGCGCGCAGAAGCCTCCAACTGAAGTGACCCGCCACTGATGAAAGGAAGGCACGAGGACAAAAACCTAAAGAATTCACCCATTTCTCCGCGCACTGAAAGTCTTCCCAGCAACTCAGTGGTAAGTTTCATCTTTACTTAATCGGCTTCACTTTTCTGGAATTCTCCGTGAATTCTGTTAAATACTCATTTAAGCACGCGCCATTGTTTAACATGTTATGGTCCATTTCAAGTGTTCAAATAAAAATATATGCATCTAATCGCAGCCAGTCTATCTTCAGAATTGGTCTTTATCTATTCTTTTATCACTATTACACCTTAAATAATGTTTTACATTAGGCTATGTGTAAACTTTTATTATTCTCTGTGTAAGTTTACATTTTATTCCATCATGCACCTTCTTTCCTTTCTTTGATTTTATGAAATACTCAGAGAACATGCAGCAACCCAACTCTGCAACCCACAAATGCAGTCTTATGTTGACCATGGATGAGATCAGATGAGCACTGACCTTTTTCTTCATTTTCCCTCCTCTCCCTCAGTGCCTTTTCCCTCTGTGTGTTTATGACTGTAGGGATCATACAGGACAAGATTCATCATTTCTCCCATCGCAGGAGCTCCTCTGTAACTCGGGGTCACATGCATCTAGTTCACTGTTCTGCCTGTAGCATGTGTGTGGTACTGGTTTAAATGGAGAAAGAACAATGGAGCCAAACGGATTGATAGATGGAAACCAGAGCGGCAACGGCGAGCCACATGGCTTCCGAGTCCCCCCGGTGCTGCTACTGTTGCTCAGACTTCTGTGGTCTCCCAGATTGATCATCAGCTCTTGCCAATAAACAGCCTCACTCAGAGGATCTGTGAACTCACTGAGGTGCCTTAATAGAAAAATCTTTGGCACTGTCACATCGCTCAATCACCTGCATCCCTAATCCCTCAGTCCCACCCTCATCACTAACTTCTAACCTCATTTATGGCTTTTATTTTCCACAGAGGCAATTACCTTTCTCGCACCATGCTCCAACACTCTTGCTGCCGGCTGTGTTATCTCAGCAGCAGTGCCAGCATCCAGCGAATTTACAACTCAAACCTGCCCAAGGAACGTGCATCACACGGCGTAATCTGTGCTTATCCTGTCCCTCAGGCTTTTATCCCTTGTAAGATGTGTTATTGTATGAGGGATACAAAATCTGAGACCATCTGAAGCCTGCAGTCCCCTTCCAGCTGTTGACAGACTGTCTTTTATTTCTGATGCAAGTCCTGGCGCAGGAGGAGTTATAAGCCAGGGAGGCAGGAGGACTTGCAAATCAAATTGCCTAAATCTATTGAAGCATCTGTCTTCATTCTCCAGAGGGCAGCAGGGTGTGGAGCAGAGGGGATCTGGAAAGGAAAACAAAACCTGTCGCTGAGGAGTTATATGATGTGCCTTGGTCAGCCAGCTGTGCACTTCCTCGTGGTGTGTGGATGTCAGGACTGTCAGAGTGACAGTCTTTTAAGAGTCACAGAGTTAAAGTTTTTTATTGGCTGCAGTCATTTCTGTTGCTACATTTTTCTGCATTTTTCTCTGCCTCTTTTAACAGAAGCAGCTTCAGATTTGCTTTGAGATGAGCAACAAAGTGTAGTTTCCTTGTTCCTGCCATCCAGCCGGTAAATACCAGCTCAAGAACCTATGTTTCTTCCCCTGATGAGTTCACTCTGCGTTTGCTGTTTTTAGCCGTATTCAAACAGAATGGCTCATGATGTCAGCTTGATTTCTTTTCCCTTCACCCACAGAGTAAACGTCTTTGGTTTGGCGCTGTTTGTGATTAATGGAACATCAAAAGCTCAGTGTGATACATTCCTGAGGATATGAGTCTGCCAGAGACACATAAACATCATTAATGAAGAAGAGGCAAACTGGAGAGAGACAGAGACACAGAAAGAGGGCGAGGAAACATTTATTTCTGTCAGTAATATGATGTATATTCACCTGTGGTTTAAACGATGATTGCCTCTGCAAAGCCACTTTGAGTGGTGAGGAGAAAGTTGCATCCAGGGATCTTGTATGATTACCTACCATCACTTTGGTGCACATGGGTGGCAGCACCCTTTTTTTTCTTACTCCATTTGGAAAAATCACATCTTTCGGTACTCGTTCATTGCCAGTGGCAAGGAACTCGGAAGCATACAAAGGAAACTTCTCAGCTCATGAAGACAGCTATATTTATCTGAGTATGTAGCTCTCTTCTGGGCTTAGAGGCTTAATTACCCAGCAGAGTGGGGAGCAAAAATGAAATGCAATTATGCAACAGTGTGCAGACTATCCCGAACAGCGGAGCTGATGTAGATACTGTAGGAACACCACTGCTTCTGCTTCCCAGTGAAGGTCAGACCTTTGTGTCAGATTTCTTTGCAGAAAAACAGGATATTTTCCAGGAAAAAGAAATCCTGAACCGTTAAACTGTTTATTTGGAGCATTTAAGCTACTTATGTCAGAAATGCTAAAAGGCGCTATCTGCTTTCTTTACTTGTGTGGATAAAATTTTTCTTGGCACAAGATTTCTTTTTTTTTAGGAAAAGGTGCACGTGTGCAGCCGAGAAATCATTTGACATTTTGCTAAATAGTTTGTTGAGCTTTAATTCTCAGAGCTTCGGGGTTATTTTTGTTTTTGTTTCTTAGCATTTAGCATCGCAACAGCCAGTGTGTCCTAATGATGTTTCATATTTCCTGCTCTGACATGAGAGGGCCAATCTCACTTTTTTATATATTTATTTATTAATTTTTGCTTAAAATTTCTTTTTCACTCACAAGAACCAAGAACCTGCTGAAGGTTTCCACATTGGAATGAAAAGGATACTGGGGACAGGAAATGTTAATGGCTCAAGTGGCCTTGAGCAATTTTCTCAACTGCTCCAGTGAGAGCTGCTGAGAAGACCGTCAGGACAAAGCTACAGGCAGAAATGTGTGCAGGCTATGCATGAAGCTGGGAAAAGGCATCAAAATGAAATCTCATTTTGTGCGTCTCTCTCTCTCTGCCCCCGGCGGCCTCAGTGTGAAGGATGTAGAGCCAGAGGTGGGGGAAGGATGGAGTGCTCCTGGAAGACAGTGCTGCTGCTGGTATGTGCATCTCTTGGGGTCCAATACACGGCCATCCGAACCCTGAGGGACTCGCTGTCTGCACCTTGTCAGGGAGCCTACCGGTGCCGGAGCAGACATCACGGAGGTACAAGTTTAAGGCAAATGAGGATTGTCCCATATACCGGACTATATGTTCAATATATGAAGCTGCTTGTGGATTCTTGTGTAAAACACCAACAGACTGACTGAGAAGTAAAAAGAAAGTGGAATGTTCAATGAGGGAATTCCTTGTAAGTGGAGAGGACAGAGAAATGAAATCTGCGTGATTCATTTTGCAATTATCCTCCAATTTATCTCCATTAATCCCCTCTCACAGTGCAGATGTAGCTTGCCAGAGACGGGCTCCTGTGTACCAAAGTAACAACCCCTTAGCAATCAACTCCTCATCAGCAGTAATTACATGTTAGCAATTTGTGCTATATTTAGGGATCCACCATTTCATAAACCCCCCTGGATACCAACGGCAGACAAGAAACTTGCTCATGCATGTTTACCCCATAAATTATTTAGGTTTTATTGGCTTGACTCAGTAGTTCTGAGGGATTAAAGATATATATTTATCACTGTGGTTAGCTTTTATGGGGTTATGGGAAGTTATTTTTTGGGAATGAGGGAAGTGCAGTCGTGCCAAAGAAAGTACATCCTCGTGTTGATCTATATCCGTTTGAAATCAGATGATAAATGATCTGGGCCTTTACAGACCTCAAACTGAGATAAACACAACAAAACATGAAATATTGGTAGAAAAACTAGACTTCACACTTCCATAAGGAAAGAGGATAAGCAGCAGCGGGGTGTTGCTCGTCAAATGAGCTTGATTCATTGATCATCTCTATAAAACCAAAAGTTTTGGTAGTTTGTTGTCTCGTTCCCCTGAAAAAAAAAAAATGTGTGTAGTGGGAGTTTTTTTTTATGTGTCAACATGTTCACCCCTCTTAATGACCATGAGCTCTCCAACACAATGAAACAGATGAACTGTATTAGGTTACAAACCTTATATAAGGAGCTCTTGTACCCAGAAAGCTTCTCTTGGCAAAGGAAGTACAACCCAGCAGCCAGACCATCATTCTGCTGCCATGATGCTGGAGGAGACGAGCTGGAAAAAGAAAAAAAAACATGCACAGACAATAGAAAAGTAAATAAATAAACATGGAAACATATTGGTAAATGCACTGTCTGCTTCATTTAAAATCATATCAGTGGCAGGGAAGTGTTAATTCCTCCGCTACGATGAGTGGCTTTTTAGACTGCGAAACTACTCTGAGTGGAGCATTTAACAAG
>JBBDHI010000010.1:26526423-26538672 GCA_037177115.1 Craterocephalus stercusmuscarum | reverse complement strand
GGGAGATCATCATTCCTTTATTATTATTATTATTATTTTTTTTACTTTATTACTTTGGTTTCGATTCTGGAAGATAACCATTTCACCTCATGCTGATGTTTGGCTGCTCGGATTGGATGTCACTGTCATAAAAACAAATGAAGAAGAAATCCGAGCATCCAATTGGTCGAGAGACTGACAGGAAGAGTCAAGGAAGTCCGCTAACAATATTTACTCGTTTTTAATCACAAAATGCAATGAATAATGAACGTATCATGGTGGAATTTACGTGTAAAGTTCCCTGAAAAAACACTGTTGGATAAAAAACCCTCCTTGAAAAGTGAGAATTGTCCGTAGATTACAATAGATCACCCAAAGAGTGTGCTTCTGATAGCAATTTTCCCCATTACGTTTCGTTGTGTGGTTCGTGAGATATTCCTAAAAGCACTGACGCTGTTACGTGGGGGCGCCCGCCAACCAGCCGAGTGGCGAGAGTTAATTTGTTTTGCATGCTCTTGCAGCCTATGTGACCCACTACCTGGATAAAACTTTCTACAACCTGACCACTGTTGCTCTGCATGACTGGGCCACCTACAGCGAGATGAGGAACCTGGCAACGCAGCGCTACGGACTCACAATGACCGAGGCGCACCTGCCCAGCCAGACACTGGAGCAGGTTGGTACACTTATAACAGCAGGACTCATTTTTAAATAAGAAGTTGATTAACTGCAACATCTGTGTGTTTTCATCAGGGTTTGGATGTTCTGGAGATCATGAGGAACATCCACGTTTTTGTGTCGCGCTACCTCTACAACCTCAACAACCAGGTAAGCCGCCGCCGTCTCAGCTGTAGTGTGTTTGTTTGTCTGCTCTGAAATCCGCGCTTTCCATCAGATCTTCATAGAGAAGGCGAGCAACAACAAGCACCTGAACACCATCAACATCCGCCACATCGCCAACTCCATCCGGACGCACGGGACGGGCATCATGAACACTACTGTGAGTTCACACCTGCGTCATCCACACACGAACGAGGATTTACGCCATTAAAAACAAACCCCGGACCAAAGTGAAGATTTATAAATTCTCTGTTTATGTATCTGGATGTGGGCATTTATAACCGTTTAGGAATAGAAACGTCAATACCTGCAACAAAAAACACTTGATCCAGGCGCTTTCTGCTTGTTTTTACCTATTTTGTTCTCATTTTTGTGGACATCAGTGTTTCACTGATCAGGCGCCAGGATCACCTTTATTATGAAGCCCTGCAGGCCCCGCTGGACTGTCTCCACACAGATGCACAGCTACAGCGATGGAGATTTTTCTGCTGCATGTTTTGTGCTCCAGGAGCAAAGAACTGCTGATCCCAGGAACTATAAATGAGTTTGTTTATGCACAGCCATGTTCGGATTAAATTTAGCCCCTAAATGGCAAAATAAGGGACTGTAGAGATGGTGCCATGGTTCAGTGGCAAGTTTAAAAGAAAGTTGTGCAAAAAAAGGGTCAAGAAACTACAAATAGCCAATTATTTACTGTGTTGTTTCATTTTTTTCACTACAAATGAAAACTGAGACAAAACAATGTCGCCCTAAATGAAAATAAAAAGAAGAATACAGGTTATAAATCAACCGGTCGGATCTAGATTTCACAAGATAAACGTAAGTCAGTTTGGTAATTATTATGGGTTGGGCAGGTGTGGGTTTGTAAAGTCGGACCGTGCAGGACTCTGCTGCACGTAGAAGATTCTGATTGGATCAGATTGAGGGAACAACTCCGATCTAAAGGTCGTCTGTGCTTATGACTGCACCAAACACACGCATGCGTGCAGATTTACTTTTTTCTCTAAAAACAAGACATGTTGATGTTTTTTTTCTAGACAGAGATGAGGATATCCATTCTAAACCCGGCTACTTGCTGATAAAACCTCAGATTTGGACGTTTTAATGGTCTCACTCCCTGTTTTCTGTCATCAGGTCAACTTCACCTACCAGTTCCTGAGGAAGAAGTTCTACATCTTCAGTCAGTTTATGTATGACGAACACATCAAGTCCAGGCTAATAAAGGACATACGCTTTTTCAGAGAAACAAAGGACCAGTCGGATCAGAAGGTGAGATTCTGTTGTCCAAATTATTATTATAGAGAAAAGGTGGATTTTTCTACAATTCTCTGCGAGGCTTCCCGTCTTACGCTGTTTGTGTGCGTGTTGTAGTACCCGTTTGACCGAGCAGAGAAGTTTAACCGTGGCATCAGAAAGCTGGGCCTCACTCCCGATGGACAGAGCTACCTGGACCAGTTCAGACAGCTCATCAGCCAGATCGGTGAGCAATCTTCTCCACTGAAAAACACACAAATCATTCTGCAGGCGCAGGCAAAAAGCACGTTTCCCACTGCTGTCTGTTAGGTAACGCCATGGGCTATGTGCGCATGATCCGGTCTGGAGGCCTCCACTGCTGCAGCAGCGCTATCAGGTAAAAAATAAATAAAGGTTTTTTTTCTTCTTTTAAATGCCTGAAAATGTTGACTTTGTTGTGATCATATTTAAATATATTATTTTCTTTCCATGGATAATTGTTTCTGTCCATCACCAGATTCGTCCCAGACCTGGAAGATATCGTTAACTTTGAGGAGCTGGTGAAGGAGGAAGGACTGTCTGAGGAGACCCAGAGATCCGCCAGGTAGAAGCTGCTCCTTATTCATCTGTTAACTCCTGCACGACTGATTTATGTACACATCTGCAAAATTCTCATTCACCTACACATCTGCTAAATTATTCGTACCCTTCCATCATAGAAAAGGCTAAATTCTTCATTGCAAGTCAAATAACTGGAGACTGACAAAAAGTAATAATCAAGATAAATGTACTTAATTATAATATAAAGAATAGAACCTTTTTTTTTTTTTTTTTTTGGAGTTGAATTTTTTTAAAAAGAAATAATACGGTTTTGGACCAATGAGTGACTTTATGTAGATTATTTTCTCATATTGTTGCTGCAACCTTGTCATTATTTTCAAAAAATCTTTATTAATTATTCATTTTGTCAGTTTCAGCTCATTTAAGTGGTAGATGTTTTTTTTCCTTCTTTAATGGGTCTGTAGAAATAATTTTGCAGACCTGTACCAAGTCAGTTTGTTTTGAGGGTATTTGAGTAGCTTTGCCTGCAGGGGGCGCCACAGCCAGGCAAATGAATAAGACCCATCCCAGTTTATTCCTTGCGTGTCATTCCCAGCATCCTGGACTCGGTGTTGAGTGATCTGACCAGCAACTCTGCGGAGGGGACGGAGTACTTCAAGATGCTGGTGGCTGTGTTTGCACCCGAGTTTCGCAGCGCTAAGAATATGCACCTGAGGAACTTCTACATGATCGTGCCCCCACTGGTCAGTTCCTGCTTTTCTCAGTAATAATTCATTTTTCTCTTCGCTGTTCCTGCTTGTAAAACCTCTGATAATGAATAGCCAACAAATATCCCTTGCAGACTGTGAACTTCGTGGAGCATTCGATCAGCTGCAAAGAGAAACTCAACAAGAAGAACAAAACCGGGGCTGCTTTCACGGACGACGGCTTTGCAATGGGTGAGCAGGCAACTATCGCCTTGAATCCCTGATCCTTGGCTGGCAGGTAACTCACTACTCTCTCTCTCTCTAAGGTGTGGCGTACATCTTAAAACTGCTGGACCAGTATCTGGAGTTCGACTCCCTGCACTGGTTCCAAGCCGTCCGAGATAAGTACAAGAGAGAGATGAGCGCGGTGGTGAAGGAGCAGAACGTGCAATCCACAAGCCAGGACGAGAAGCTGCTTCAGACCATGAATCTCACCCAGAAGAGGCTGGATGTCTACCTGCAGGTACCGTTGTGCATCTGTTCTTGTATTGCGTTGTGTTTGCTGGGAGCGGAGTTTTAGAAGTTGCTCCTCTGTTTGTTGCAGGAGTTTGAGCTGCTTTACTTCTCCCTGAGTAGCGCTCGGATTTTCTTCAGAGCTGACAAAACTGCAGCTGAGGAAACTCAAGAGAAGAAAGGTAAAGTTTCAGAGGGGTTATGAGGGTTTAAATAACGCAGAACCTCCCACCCACCCTGCTGCACAGGCTTTCAGCAGATTTATGAGTGATTAAGTCTTGAGTTAACTTTGACATGTTCTTCCCCAGAAGAAGCTGCCAAAGCAGGAGGTCCATCAGAAGGCTCCAACCCCACCGAACAGGCCTCAAAGTGAGGCTCAGTGTACAATCAGCAGAGCGCTGGATGCTGCATCTGGAGCAGACGACCGCACCGATGTTTGTGTGTTTGGTTCAGAAAAGAATGACTGACATCTATTAACGGTTATATTCATAAAGACTGGGCTCCTGCAGGAAGTGTCTGAGTATAACAACCAGCAGCTCACTGTAACATCTAGCAGCTCAATCTGAACTTGTTGCATTTATACAAGCGGCTGAGATCTGTTAAGGTCTGCAGGCGTCGCTCGTAGATTCTTTTTTCCATGTCTACACTCCGCTGATCGGAGTTAATCGCAGAATATTCCATTTAATTTTTATACATCCACTAAATCAGTGGTTCCCAATATTTTCCTTGAGGGTCCCCTTCATGTGGAATTTGTTTGGTTTTATTCTTTCATTAGTTTCTCACCATAAATGATGCCTTACTTTTTTTAATTCTTTCTCAAAATGAGGCCGAATCATCAGACATGTCTCATTAATGACATGAAGCAAAGTGTTTTCAGGCTTCCATTGAACGAAACACCCGGATAAAAAACTCAACTCGTCTCTGGGTGGACTGGCTCTGAACAGCCGAAGCCTTGGGAACCACCGAACTAAATGTTCACCTCTTTAATGCCGGCTTAGTTCATCATATAATCTTACATATGTGAGTGTTTTTTCTAACTTATTTTAATCATCTCATGTAGAAATAATTGCACCATACAGCTGTGAAGGTGTACACATTTCTATTTTCTAGTTTTACATGTAAGCACCATTCCAAACATTAATTCTCATCCTGGTTTCACATCTGAAATCTGAGGACTAAAACCTGCTCTCTTTGGTATGAAACGATTTAAGGACTTTGCATTAAGTCTGAAAGCACAAGTTGTGTTCTGACGTTTGCAAGTGTAAATAATTCTGTGTAATTAAATGTATATTAAGTGTTATACTGACAAAAATGTGTAATAAACAACACACAGTCCTTCAGGAAGGCCTTTTCTGCTTTAATACAAAGAAAAGAAGCTTTGAACTTCAAAAAATACAAGATTGGTCAGATTTTTTTTTTTCTCCCCTCACGTTGCCGGTTTCCTAAGAAATGTTGGTGTGGACAGCAGTTAAAACAGCCCGAGGTGAAATCCATCCCTTCACTTGCGTTGCAGCTGTAACCAGGGATGGTTTACTGTCTGGTGGATTATGTTTGGAGGCTGAGAGTCAGGCCTTTCCTTCAATGACATTTTATTTGTAATGTTTTGATGTAAGTGCCCGTTGTGCCACACGACACCCTGTCCAGCAGATTCTATTACATCCACATATTCATCCATGCTCGCCTCATTAAAAAAACGAGGTACAAGGCAGGGCAAAAAATTCTTCCAAAATAATGTCATATATATATATAATATTTATATATATATGTATAGTAATCATATATACACATTAGTACATACATATACTAATTTATGTGATGCAAAGAAAAAAATGTACACATTTCTTACAAAATTGTAACAAAGACTGGAAAGTGTTTTGTTTGCTCTGGAGCAAAGTTGTGTTGCTGTTCAGCCTCTACAAAGATCTCTCCACATTAGTGGAAACCAAAGTTGTCTTCCAGATTTGTGTCCCTGTGAGGGGCGGCACAGACGTTACAGAAGAACCGGAGGAGGAACAGAATGAGACAGGAGACGGTTTGCTAGTGCAAATGCCAAAGTTGCAGGAATTAATCTAAATGAAAGAAAAAAAATGATGAAAAGGGCTGCACCCTGACCCGAAGGGCCAAAAATAAAAAAAAAAAATAAGAAAACCTCGGAGTGTTCACATAAAAAAGCACAAACAAATTTTGTGTTCTTTTATTACTAAATATAGTGCAACAATAAACATTGCATTTCTTTCACCCCTTCGCTCCTATCTGAGGATGTTAATCTACCTTTTTACGGCTTTTTTTTGTGTGTTTTCAACACGTGTAAATATGAGGTGGGACCTTTGTTCTGCCACTGTCCCGTGCCACAAGGTCAGTCCTCCGCTCTGGGAGAAAATAGGCCTCAGATTCAGAGACGTAAACATAACACAGACCCTGCTCTAAACAAGACAAAAAACAGGAACAAAAAGAATAAAAACGGAACAAGTGTTGGTGTGTTTTTGGGCAGCATGTAAATTCAGAAAGGCAGGACAGTTTTAATGTTGATGACAAACCCCGCAGTCAAAAAGTCAAATCCTTAAGGAATAAAAACCAAGCTGTGTGGCCCACAGCGACCCTCCGGGACACCGGCGCTGTGTGGCGGGACAGCTGCGGCCTTTGGACTGTTTGGGCCTTAGAAGGCCTGCTGGGCTGGATTGTAGTTGAAGGTTGTTGGCACATGAGGCCTCTCTTCCAGCTTGTCATACTCCAGATGAAATTCCTTAGAGATGCAGGCAGTTTTAACACCACAGCAAGAGTTGGAAAACTTCCACCTCACCACATGATGATGCTTACCTTGGCTACTTTCCTCCAGTTAAGACAATCAAAGAAGTAGTAGGTACCCCTCTCATACGTGTTGGTCTTCAGTGTGGGCTCCATCCCAGGCGCTCTCGTTATCCAAACCCGCTCCTCTTTGTGGTATCTCCAGTCCCGGTTAAACCTGGACAGCGACACCATTAAGGGAAACATCCAGATTGTCATAAAGAAAAAAAAAAACTTCCTACTGGAAAAACAGCAAATCAGAGATAAAAGTTTCTTCTAACAATCAAAAAAATTTCAGAATGCATCATAATGTAAACAAGCAAAGAGAATAAACAGGAGTTTCTCACAGTCCATGAGGAGTAAAAACACAACGAATTATTGTTAGACTTAAAAATATGTAAAGACTCCTGACTGCAAAATTATTCATCCCTTCCATTAGAGAAAATGCTAAATTCTTAAAAGTAATTAATCTAACTGGAGATTGAAAAAGCAATAATAAAGATTAATTTGCTAAGTTATAATGACTGAGCTGGAAAAATATCATGAAAAACAAACGATATGGTTCAGGACCAATGAAAGCGCTTTGCTGATGAGCAGTGGGTCAGAGTACCTGCGGACAGGTGTAAAAGTCCGATAGAGAGTTACAGAAAACACCTGATTTCAGTGATCGCCTTAAAGGATTAATATTAGCTTATGAGTGATATTTTTTGCTTGGTTTTTTTTATATTTCTATTGAACCTTAATTAAAAATAATGTCATGATTTTTGTAAAAATTTTTATTTATTCACACTGTTGTCTGTTTCAGCTTGTTTCAGTGACAGCTGATTTTTTTTTATCTTTATAGGAGGGTGAGAATCCTTTTGCATCTAGTTAAATATTTAAAATGATTCTATACATCTTAATTAATTATATTACTGATAACGTAAGTATGTGTGTACATTTGTGAGCTGCTGGACGACATAATTTCTCCCATGAGGACAGATAAAGTATCCATCCATCTGTCTGCCTGTCTCTGCCTGAGAGAGCCTTAAGTTTCCCCCAGATGAGCTGGCAAATGTCCCTGGGAAGAGGGAAGACCGGGCATCCCAACCCCAGATAAGCAGCAGAAGACGGATGGACAGATAATAAACGCCTTTTTTTTTACCAAGCAATCAACTTCTCATGTTTTCAGCTCTTCAAAAGGAAAATGTTTCCACGAACAAGCAGCCAGGATGCTACTACCTTTCTGACTCCATCAGATTAACTTGACCACACGTGTCTCCTCTCTGCTTGACTTCTCATTGTTCTTACTGTGGAAACATCTCTGCCGGTACTCACAGCTCTACTGCTGCCAGAATCTGTAGCAGATCCCCGCCGTTCATGTAGTACAGGTAGAACAGCAGGTCTTCACCGTACCGAGCCAACTTAATCGCCGCCAACTGGAGGCAAGATGAGGAGGGTTTGTTTTGTGTTATAAAGTTATAAAACTCATTGCATTGCTTTTAAGCTCATAATTACCTTGTCCCTTATGTGGATGTTGGTTAAATACTCTGATGGAACATGGAAGTCTAAAGACGTGGAGAAATAATGGTCGTTAACCACACAGAGTCTTATCAGGGTAAAAGAATGATCTACTGTGATATTTCTGTTCAGCTGCATTAACACTCGCTCCGGCTTACTCTTACCGATGTCTTGAGGTCGACAAGGTGCCGAGGCCCACGGCGAAGCAAACTTAGGGTACAGGTTTCTGTTAAAGAGGAAACACATTCAGGACAAAATACAAATAATTTAAAGCAACGAGACAATCTAGACCAGTGGTTCCAGCACATTTCCCTCGAGGACTCCCAACAAAAACCCATGAAGCCCTGCCCCATCCCAAGCTGAAACCACGTCGGGTTCAATGCTTTAGAAAGTGACAGTCGCAGCATAAACATAGTATCCTGGCTGAGTTGAGTGAGAGGTCCCCACTCAGCAGTCAGTGGTTTTTTAAATCAGCGATCTTTTGTTATCCATTTTCTTTTTATTTTCTTTTTTAACAGCTTGACAGGAAAAAAACTTGGCGTCCACATGGTGGGTAAATAAACTTTATGTGACTTACTCTGGTGAATTTAGATTGAGTCCCAGTGTTGTGAGGTCGCTCCCTAGAGCCAAATGGACCATCCCTGGATCCGTCTCCGCTGCCCTGATAAACGTCAACAAACCAATCATGCCGAATTGGTCCGTCACCATTCCTGAGGGAATGTTCGTTACCCGCCCTGCAGTCGTAGGAACATCCAGAGTTTAACAGAGCAAAGATCTACGGAGAGGCTCCGATAAACAATAAATACTTACTGTCAGATCATCCTCATTTTTAAACTGTAATTTGTGAGCATCCGGCAGAGCAAACCAAGCCAATTACTTTTTGTTTAAATTGATGGTCAAAGGCGAGCTAATGGAAAGATGATGATCTGTTTCACATTGAACATTATTGATTTGGTCTCTTCACTGCAGTCTATCCAATAATTATCTAAGTCATAATGCAGGGTAGAGAGCCCAACTGCCTCACCCAAGTTGTGCGATTAAGAAGGGATGTCTCTGTGGAATTGGAGCGATACGATTGGCTGTGAGGTCTCACCATCGGGCAACACCTGGATCCCTTTCTTCTGGTTGTTGTTCTGTGCCGAGGCCGTCTTATCTCCGGGGAACTTTGGCCCATCTGTGCTGGATGTGCTCTTGCTTGTGGAGTTCAAGTTCTACGTGAAAAACAAAGCCGAGGTTTTACGCAGAGACGATCCAGAGAAAACGGAACTGTACCCCTAACATACAGAAAAACAAACACCCCATCAGGATACTCTGTCAAGGCCAAGGGTGCCTCTCACTTACAGATTTACTGTCATCGTTGTTCAATGTGGGGTCCTTATAGTTAGGCCCAGGCAGTGCAGGGAAGTCCTCGTTATGGATAGAGAAATCCTGTGTCTGTTCCGTTGATGGCTTTGTCACCATGCCAACTTGATGATTCCCCACAAAAGTTTATAATAAGAAATTACTTTCAGCAGGGATATGATCTGCGTTGATATAAATCCTTTGCAGATTATGGACCCAATCAAAAGGCTGAAAACTCATCATTATGTCCTATTATGCCTAATGGCTTACCGTAAGGTGCCCGTCCAGCCAGCGGGTTGAGCACCGGTGTTGGGTTTCCAGTTCCTTCTCTCCGACTCCTGTCTGCTAACGCTGGGAAGTCTGACAGATCCAGTCCCGTGACGTTTTCACTCCCATCTGCATCAGAGGAAAAGTAACGCGCAGAGTGACGTGTGAAGCATTAAAAAGCAGTAAAAAGTTTAAAGAATCATAACATGATTCCTGAATCACAAATTAAGACAGCCTATACTGAGAATGGGGTGACTAGGAAAGTACTGTGTTTGTCTGCCAAAATACTAAACCAAATAAATCTATAGCAGTCTGAGAACAACTACAGGGTAGATCTGGACATCAGCTCTGTAGACCTACCTGCAACACGGTTGCCGATTCGTTTAACTGTCAGGCGTGAAACTGGCCGTTGAACAGCGTGAAAAGTCACAATGTTCAATTTAACTATTATAATTTTCATGTTTGAGCTGCTTGTTGTTCTGGTGGCACCGTTACAGCTAACCCTTGGACCACCCATCCAGATTCCCTCTGACGGGTGAGAATTCTGCCTGACTACTTCGTACTACGAGTAAGATAATACTTTCAAGAACTTCACGCAAGCCTGCGTCCTTCAATCAACTGAAAATAATTTATATAAATTTTTATTTGTCATCATAATTTGGTAAATAAGAGTTTTAGTGCATAATAATAACAGAGCCATGAAATAAATAAATGAATGAATAAATAAATTAAATAAAAAACAAATAAATATATAAACAAATATATAAATAAAACAAATAGATAAATAACTAAATGAATTAATTAATTAATTAATGATCCCGAAGTAAATAATGAAAGTTACTCTTCTGAATATCCCTCATTTTCTGTTCCAGTGAGGCCAGTGGCGCTATGTTAAAACACACCAACCTGTGCCGTTGAAGATGTTGCTCGATAGCGAGTTGTTCATCCCGAAAGCCTGATTGCGGTTCATACCAAATCCAGACATGCTGCAGGGAAACACCAGAACCACAGCAGATTGGAGGACCAGCTTACAATGTTTAAATTCTATTACAGGATCTTAGAGATAAACTGAAGGACGGGCATGAGCGACCATGTGCGGGTTAAACTACCTGTTTATGGTGAAGGGCTGGCGTGCTGGCTGCTGTTTGGGCATACAGATGATACTGGGTGAGCTGCGGTTGGGACTTCCGAGCCCTGAGCTGCCCATGCTATTGGTCCTTCCGCTCATCCCGATGCCTTGACCGACCTGAGAGTGGTTCAGCATGTTCCTTGTATTCATTGGTAACGTCCCCCTGTGAAAACATCAGCAGGTTTCCCGTTTTCCTCACGCCGCGCCTGGCATCTCATTTTCCCTGGATTTCACCAGTATCAACAACACACACCTGCTTGGTGACGGAGGGGTATGGAGGGACATGGTGGGGACGCCTGTTGACGGGGTGATATGACTCGGTAGCTGCGTGCCTTGTGTTAGATTTCGGTTTAACTGAGGCGTACTGTTTCCCATGCCTCTTACCGGGAAGCCGATTGCACCTGCAGAAAGATATAGGAAGGAACAAAAGAAGAAAAAGCAAATGCTGTCAGACGGCCCGAAGGGGACGCTTTTTTGCTTCATGTCACATTAATATGAGCTTCATTTCACACATTGAAACTCTTCAGTCCATAAAATAAACAGCTGCATTGTGAAAAAAAAACTAACTTTGTGGACCGTATAAACTTGCGCCGAGTTGTGACAGCTGGCCAGATGACGATGGCGAAGGAGAAGACAGCATCTGGAAGAAAACAGGCAGTTTAGGGTAAATGGATCATAAGAAAATCTCGTTAAAGTGAGAAACAAAATGTACAGTAAACAAAGGGGAACAAAACTCACATCTTTGTCCGATCGATGTGGAAACATCGATGGCTGGTTATAGTACATGCTTTCATCAGTAAAGTCGTTATCGACTACCTCAACAAACTCTGGAAATTTCTTTCTAGCACCAAACATGCCTTTTGTCACCTGAAAGAGAAAAATAACTTCTATTAAAATGTCAAATATGTTGTGAAATTTGTCGACTTTTAAATCCACTTCTTTCAATTCATTCTAAAAACACATCTTCAACTTCCGTGCAGCCATAAGATGCAATTACAAAATACCCAAAGCCATTTACTGTAAATCTGCACTGTAGCGACTTAAATAAACCTAAATTTAAGATCTATTCATTAAGCATTTAATGGCTTTTTATACACAGGATAATATCAACAATGTTACCTGATACATGTGTTTGAATTATACAATTGTAAATTGAGAACTCCATAATTTTACCGCCTGCAATTCCGCTTCAATACTAAGGATGTAACGATACTCTGAAAATCGATTTTAAAATTGAGTCAAACTGGTTTAAATGGCAATCGACGTAGAAAAAAGGAAAATCGATTAGCATGCAATGTATCAATGTAATCAATGCAGATGATGTCCAAAACAAAACTTTTCATAATCATTTCCATATCTATAATAATTATTTGTTTTGTTTTGTTAGTACAACAGGCGATAGAAAGTCACAGTTTT
>JBBDHI010000010.1:26353057-26365395 GCA_037177115.1 Craterocephalus stercusmuscarum | reverse complement strand
GCACCGCGGACGTGTTTTTAAGGTTTAGGTGGAAGGTGAGAAGCAGGAAGAGCGAGACGCTGGTGCTGACCTGAAACAATGAAAGGGGGGCTGTATAGTCGGGTGACCCGGGGAGGTTTGGGGGGGGGGGGGGGTGATCTGACTGACTGACTCGACAGCTGTTCACCTCCGTCTGTTTTTCACTCTTACCCTTTCACTTTCACCACCTCCCCCACCTTCAGGCCATCTTCACCCACTACCTTTCCTCTCATGCACACACACACCTGTGCCTTGGACCCCCCCCCCCTTCTCTTTTCATGGCTTAGCCACCCCTCCGCCCCCCGACAGCTGTGTCACAGCCTCGTCCCCACAGAGAGCTCGAGAAAATCCAGAAGAAGCGAGTTCTGTCTGGTCCGCGGGAGTGTTTGTGCAAGCTCGTGTGCATCGTCCAGGCTGTTCAAACATACATCTGCCCCCCCACACACCCCCCCGTCACACCAGGGCAAACACTACCCGCTGCACGTTAGCCGACTCTGTGCCCCATGAGCCACATTTGCTTCTAAAAAAAGCCTCGACCAAAGAGGAGCAGCCTCTGGCAGGTACGCCGCAACCCAGCCTCATTATCAGAACCTGCTTCCAATTAATCCTGCAGCCACATTAGAGCTATACAGAAAACACCACTTTGCCCTAAACGGCCCCCCGCCCCTCCACAACACGGGCATTTGTGGATTAAAGCGGAGACCATTTTGTTTTAGTTGGCTCTTGTGTGGCGTTGAACATAACAATCTCCCTCCGGCTCGCTGTGCCTGCCAACCCCACATGTTGCCTGAGCTGAACCTCTGGATCGCTGGGGGAGGACGTTACGGCATGTGGATGCAGTCAATCTGATCTGCAAGGCTGACAAAAGAAAGCAACACTGCTACAAACGACTACTGGAGAAGCTGGGAATGTGATTCCTTATCTAACATATAATGTACCAGCACTCCAAGCTGAGGCAGATCCTGACGTTGTCCCATCTCTGGTGAATAAGAACAAACACTGCGGTGCGCAGATACGTCCCAGGGTTCATGAAATGGCTACAGAGATATAAGAAATGACTCGTGTGGCATTTAAACCGAACAAATCACATAGAAGAAACATCTGAACATCAAAAAATGTCCCTCTTCTTATCAACTGATTGTGAAGGTCCAAAGTAGGAAGAGTTGGAGATAAAAAAAAAAACAAGACATTTGGAGAATGAAGTCAACAGTGTTAGGAGGACAAGTCTTCTCTAAGCCTGCTGATCTATTTCAGGATTCAAACCCAGAGGCTTTTTCTCCCAAAAAAACACAAACAGAGGAAACGCAGGCGGTCAGAGTACCCTAAAGCTAAACCACAGCAGCCATTACCGGGCTAAAAAAGACGCTGCTAAGGACAGAGTAAACACTCGGCCTTGTGTTGCTTAACTCTGCAAACTAACAGCTTCTGTGTCGTTTCGACATTCATTGACACATAAATGCTTCTAATTCTGGAGATATGGACGAGACATCTGACTACTGTTAGTCAGTAGCATCATTACACGTAAGAGCAGCGGTGTAAATGAGAAATTTGGGGTAAAAATCAGGCCTAAAAAATGCAAATGCACACAGATAAATGCCGGCTTTATCATGTGCTAAATCCCATTGATTGGCTTGAGTCCTTCATAGTGTATACGAATCCCATCAGCACTATAATGGAGCCTCATCAACATCACAACACACATGGCTCAAAGGAAGGGATCTGAGAAACGGTTGCTGCTGACTAAGCCTTTTAAGTGCGTTAGTACTGATATCGATTTGACTTGATAACAAACGAGTAGCATAGATAAGGCTGAGCAGCATTTCTCTATGATCAGTGGTTAGAATGGAAACGTGAGGAAAAAACAGAGTATTCTGAAAACACAACAAAGATTATACAAGGGTACATTCTCACCCTTAGGGGATCATACTGTTTTAACTTATCTCTTATATCTTTGTAAGTCTAGTATTCATACCTCCCTCTAAGACAAGGGCATTTAACTACTCACAGGAGGAGAAAAGAAGTTAAAAGTGGAGCCATAAACAGGTCTGAAGCCTTCCCCACCTCCTCATAAAACCCCAAACTATGCATTGTTGTCAACTTAAATGAAGTGCTTTTGCTCAGTTTTTCCTTAAGGCAACAAATTTGTCAAAACCCCCTTAAACCCCCCCAGGCATGGTGAATTTCCTCATCTGATTCCTTAAGAATGAGACTCAGCTTCCTGGTAAAATAGGTGCAACAGGACTTGTCTCTACCCGCCGCTGGTTTAGCAACAGACACAACAAATGAACACTTTCAGCTTGGACCATCACATCACATCAGCGCCCGTACTGCCGTGAAACACAAAGGTTTTAAAGGCATCTGAGAAACACACCTGTTCCCAGACTTGAAAGGAAGAAAGCGCTTCATCATAGCATTAACTGGATGGTCTGTCCCCCGGAGGAACATGCTCACAATGACAATAGCACCGTGTAAATTTATTGCTGTGAAATAATGTTTTCTTTTTTTTTTTACCTGAACTGCAGTGAATTGCCACAGGGATTAAAATTGTGACCGGGATAGTTATTTAGCTCACTTTGCATGACACACAAACACGGTAAACCCGCCTATTTGGGTCACACATTCTTTAAGTATTAAGCCCACTCCATCACATTATGACTGTTTGATGGAAGTGGAAATAATGTATTTTACACATCAACTTTTAAGCGTGAAATGTGGGTCAAAATGTCTGCGGTGTGAGAACAGAACAGCTCTGATTAAAAAAAGACATGTAAAAAGGAAAAGATGGGTGCATATTCACCTAAACCTTCACCCCATCAATAACTGGTTTAAAAATTAAGCTTACGTGTGATGGTTTTTTTCTTTCCAACTACTCAAAGCAAATAGTAAAGGACAAAAAACACGTGTTACTCTTCATTTCCTTTAAGTGGGCCAGTTAAAACGTTGCAGATGAGGTAAATAATTCATTAGAGTACATGAGGAGACAGAGTCACATTACTCCTCCTGTTAAGGCTTGTCAGCAGGAACCACAGGGAAAAGGATGAGGCTCTCAGGCTACATGTCCCCCCATCATCACCGGCTGGTAATTTGCTCTGACCCCGGAATCAGAGGGTCTCCATACTTGTGTAATTACAGAGATAACTACTTTGTCTTCCGCGTGGAGCTACTGAGGCGACAGATAGAGGGTCCGGGGCCATGAACACAGCGTGGTTTCTTCGCTTTTCTAATTATAATGGCCGTGAAAGTCCCTGGACGTCTGTTGTATTGTGAGAAAGGCAGAGATAATTACATTTTACCGACGCGACAATAAAATAATACGATATATAAGCAGTTAATTGACAGAGGATCATCCCGGTTAATGGAAAAATACAGAATTAGAGTTTTACCTTAGTACTTTTCCGACTGCCTGAAGCACCATTTTGCAACTTAGTCCGTTTTTAGAGTTTTTCTGAGAGTGCATATCCGTCTTTTCCCCAGAGAAGGAGGAATAATCTCCGACCATAGCTTAAAACATGAAGCAGAAGGAAGAAATCCGCTCGTTCAAACAGTCAGTCCGACAAAATCACCGCTGTTTGATCTAATGAGACTTCTGACTTGCGTTGCACGAGAAAGAAAAACTTTGAGCAGACTTTAGAGAAAGCCCGCCTCCTCCCTCCCAGTCGACCAATCAGAGCGGCGGAACAGGCTACGTGGGCGTGTCGAGGTGACGTCAGAAATCTGCCCATGTGGACGTGGTACGTCCTTTTCCCTGAAGTGCAGTTACAATGTAGCAACAGGTGGTCAGCCACCAACTGTAGAGAGCGATGAAATAAAAAGGTGAAGCTGTTTTATATGCCTGCAGTAGTAGATACAACTTTACTCAAGCTTGACCTCTGAACAGGAGGCAATAATGATAAAAATGAAACTAATGATCAGTTGCAAACCTGTATATATAATTAATAATGCCGGGAAAAGCATAAGCCAATATGAAAAGATCAGTGTTAAATTTCTTTAATTTCCTCATTAACGTTATTATTTCATTTATTTATTTAACAATAATAATTATTATTAAAATTTAATGGCTTTGGTTGATTTTTATCTTATTTTATCAATATTTTTATATACCATTTCTATAATTTATAATTATTATCATTTATTATTATTATTGTTATTATTATTAACACTCATAGCAACAACCAACTTAAGATTTTCTGATATAATAATACAATAATTGTATTAAAATTATTTTTGTTTATCATGTTTTATCAATATTTTTAAATACCATTTATATTATTTATTATCACTTAATGATTATTAGTAACAATAATCTTAGCAACAACAATAATATCATTATTATTAAACAACAATCAACTTCAGATTTTCTGATAACCAATGAGCGGTTGCAACTTTGTGCAAGCTGGGACTGCAGGGCAACATTCCTCCTTCACCTGGACTCCGGTTATGAAAGTGGTCTGACGTGTTCAGACATGGCTGTTGAAGCTGCAGAACAAGTGAGGGAATCAAAGGCTGCTCAAACAGCTCGAGGCAAATGTGTAAAAGCATCTATGCATTTATTTGGAAGTGCTGTGAGGCAAGGCTTTGTCTTTGAGGGAATTGTTCAGGGCAATAATTTGAGACTCATCATTTTGAGGGCATGATTTGAAGAGCAAAACCAAGAGGCTGATGTGAAAGCTGGCTATACAAAGACGATACACTCACAGGAAGATTACAACTACTGTTGCCAAACTATCTTTCCTTCACAGTTCTTCCCTCAAATTATTGCCTCACAACCGACGTCCTTTCTTATTGTCTCCTCTGCTGTCCTGTTCACATATCTCTCATCCCTTTCTCGGTTTGGTTTATGTCGCCTCGCTCTGTAATTGTCTCCTCTTGTCTACAACAAGTCAGTTCTTCCCGCCTACTCAGGGGGAGGGATAAAGATTTTTTTTATAAAAAAACGGTTTACTACAGATGCACACAAAGGTGCTAATCTGCAGAATCTGTGGAGCTACGTGCACTCCTTGCATGCGGGTGAAAGATGGTGGCTGCACGAGACAGAGATAAGAGTTAACTGCACTTATGCAGAGTGTGTGCACAAATAATGGGCTTACTTTACGAAATGGCAGTGCCACAGTAGCTCGTTCGCCCTGACATGTTGCTTCCTCATTGTTTAACATCCCCTTTCCATGTTATCGAAATAGACAATTTATATGATTGTAAGTGAATTATAGTCCGATGAGCACCTCGTCCTCCATGACCGTCTTTCAGAACGAGAGGCACAGGCTGTACTGGAGATTAGAAGGTGCAGATGGGTGATCGGGGGGGCCCAGCGAGTGGCTCCTGCTGTGGTACCAGCAGTGTGAAGTATGAGTGAAGGGAGGGAAGCCAGAACAGGGCACTGACTCTGTCTGTGCTGCTAATTATAGCAGCAGTGTGATTGGGGGGCGTTTGCGTGCAGGGGCATGTACAAAGCAGTGTTATCAAAGCAGGGACTGTGTAAGCAGACTAGAGACGGAGCTAGGGAGGGGATGTGAGGACCCATTACCAGATGTGGAGGCGGTTTGTGATGGGGGCTGGGATTGTTATGTCACACAGCTGCTAAAAATACATTTTGTTTTTTGGGGCCAATAAAATCAAACCCACTGAAAACAGGCATGAGCATTTAAACACAGAGTCTTAAATGACGAGTGAAAAACGGTCAGTAGGAAATGGAATTTACTGAACATGTTCTAAAACTTTACGGTTACCAGAGCCAAAGTTTAATATAAAGCATAATGAAAAGGGTTTTTTATTCTCTGCAGGGTAATTTTCCTGTTTAAGTTGCTCGAAGAAATCAGGAGAAAATAGTGTGTTGCTGTAATGGAAATCCCATGCTTAGGGAACTTTCCATTAATTTGTCTCAAACTATTGGATGCGTGCGGTCCCTTAAAATAGACGACATCCATTCAAGATCAGTGAGGCTTGGCTTGGGCCTCCTCAATGGTTGCCTCAGAGAATCCGGCTTGAAAATGAGCAGGGGGGGAAGTTACCCTGAAGTGGCCTTTTCTTTTATTGAACAGGCAGCATGGAGTCCCACCTGCAAAGCTGTTTGTGCTGTAAGACGAGCAGGCGGAGACGGAGATGATGCCTGAGCTGCACATGCTGGACCCTCTTACACAACGCCTGATGTGGATGGAAACCATCAGTCACATTCCATCGTTTGACGTCATAGCGGAGCCGAAAGACTGAACCTTTGTCTGCGAGCCACCTTCCCACCGACTGCAGACACAACATGGCGACCCTCATCGGCCATCTGCTCTCACTAAATCAGATGTTGCGGCAGAGAATAGATTACTGGCGCCATGTTGGGTCAGAATTACATAACGACCCGATCACAAAGATCTGGGTCGACTCGTGCAAACACACCAAGATACGAACACTGTTAATGTTGAAGCTATAGACTAAAGTTATGTTTTGGGTTTTCTGGAGGGGAGCAGAGTCAACGACAAAGTCATGAACATAAAATAATACATTTTTCACTAAGTGCTGTGTTTGAAAAAATAATAGAAAAGGGACTGAAAATGGTGTAAAAGTCATCAAACCTGCTCGACTGCTTTGCAAGATAACGTTGGGAGAAAAAAAACTGGGGCAGGGTTAGTTTTCCATTTTTTTTGTTCAAAAAATTGTTTTCTTTTAAATGCTTCATTTTCAGATGGTTCAGATGTACCGCTGCTGCATAAATCTAAAACTTTAGTGCATTTTCCATAGGAAATGTGGCTCCTGATGTATAGCCTGCAAACATCATCACCTTTCGACTTTTACACATGGCCTGCTCTTAAAAAACTAAACTAAAAATCAAAACTATAATTTGAATTAAATCAACACCCAAAAAAATAAATAAAAATTAAACAAGAATCAAACTGGTGCAGGACAGAGAAAATAAATGGGGATTTCGTTCCAACAATGCCTCTATACAACGGTTCTAAATAAAATGCGTCAGATTTTCTTAAGATTCCATTTCTGAATATCAAAAATGTCTGTGGTTCCTTCCATCATAGTCAGGGCATCCATGCACAGATGCAGACACACAAAACAAATATATACAACTTAGTTTGCCATTAATGCAGTTACACATTCCTAAATAACAAATGAGGGAAACTGTCACAGTAACTATGCAGTTAACAAACAAGGTCATTTTAATGAACACAGGCACCTTTTCAGAATAAGAGCAATGACTTTAAGAGTGTTTGACAATGAAAAAAGTCATAAATCTGATAGCACAGTTTAGTTTATCATGCGACACAATATACATACAAAAAGCAACACTTTCAGTATGATGTAGCCAATCCAGTTACCTTAACGTGATCAAAAACGAGTATACATCAGCACGATTAAATCCTGACTTTATGAACTGCAGAGGTCATGATGAGCTCATGTCACCAGAAAATAATAAAAATAAAAGTACAGAATCAAATTAATAAAATAAAGCAAAGCAAAACATTCCTGTAAAACATGTCAATACGGATACTAAAGCTCTGGATTTCCCAGAAAGGAAGGACACAGAAGAAATAAACTCAGTTTAAGGAAACACGGACATCATCGACCACGTTTTATGTGTAAAGCCTTTATCTGAGTAGGTTAAAAGATTAAAAAGGTACAATGACCACGGCAAAAGCTGATCGCAGCAAAAGATAAGGAAAGGAAAATAAAGGCTGCGGTGGAGGAAGAATCTAAAAAATTCAAATCATCAGCGTACTGACGTAATAGAGCACCTGATAGGAGTTCCCATGTCAGGATGAGAAAACGCTTCCAAACAAATCCAAATTCCAAATAATCTACACATTAATATATATATGTGTGTGACACAAGATAGATGAACTGCAACAAAACTGCCATCATAAATAATTAAGTCATTCATTTGAAGGGAGGATTTGGGGTAAAAGTGTGTGGGCAGCATCCATGCGCTCGCTGCCATGAGGTGGCCGGCTGGCTCAACAGGTTGGGTCTGAAAGTCAGCCGACAAATTCCACCAACCGGAGACAAAGGAAAACGCACGAGTCATACCGAAGCAGATGAGTGCTGCGGGCCTGGTAACAGCCAGGAAAGCCAATCATCACCGGATGGAAATGATAGGCGGGGAAGGCGCCCAACCACAGAGAAACCCAAAATGACCAAACAGAAAAATCCGAGTAGATCCAAGACCTGTTGGTGTAGCATTCTGGGTGTTTAGGTAAGGACTTAGCCCGTGCAAACAACACAGACCGCCGGCCTTTAGTCCTGAGGGTTTGCTATAGCCGCATATAAAAAGGTCAGCAGGGCCAGGAGACGCTGAACCCGCCGACCTGCGCTCTAATTCCCTCTTTTAAATCATAACTATGCTTTGTTTGCTTGAAGATTATTAGAAAAACACATGATGTGCACCTACCCTCCCCTCCTAAAGAGAAAAGAACCTATCCCAGAAAACTTGGTTAATCTAAAACTCTCCCGTTAGCTTAAAAAGATAAAAACCTGAACATGTGTGACTTTTATCATCAGGCACCTGTCGAGTGCAGACACTCAAATAAAACCTGCCGCAGGATCAGTTCATAACCCTCACATCTTTGTATAAACAGGTGTTAGCATGCAGCTCCTGCTGAGTATTCAGACAGAAACACGGACTCAATGTAAAGTAATGGTTGCAGATCTGGAGACAGCAGCAACTCTCGTCTTATCCGGTTCGCTCTTTCTTCTTGGCTTCATCTCTTCTTAGCTCTGCATTCCTGAAGGGGATCGGCTGCATGCAAAGACATGCCATCACTGTCTACACACACCGCCTGGCTAAACAAAGGAGGGAAGAGAAGCATGTGACGATTAAACCGAAGGAGGTCAAGATCACGAGTCCTTCCAGGTGTCGGCCCGGCTGAACTTCAACGGAGGCGATTTCTGCACTTCGTCAGCAAACAAGTCGGGGCTCGGCTTCTTTGTCCAGTAAACACCACCAACGCAATTAAAGTCTTGCTTCTGCAACTTCGGTTGCACACTTCATCCAATCAGAAGTGAGCAAAGTGTTTGTGCAGACTTTACTGTATGTAGGTGAAGTCAGCAACACCGTAGATGCAGGAGGCCATTTTCTTTCACCGCCTCACGGCTCAAGGAGAGATGAGAAATACCAGACATGTCCAGACTTATAAATTACCATCACCATGGATACTACATGTCCACAGGAATGAGCCAGGATGGAATATGAAGGGGATGAAATGGGAGAGGGAAAGGAATGAGGAGGCAGGAAGCGAGAATGAGGGAGTTGTGAAGATTAGCTGGGTGAAGAGAGCAACGAAAAAGAAAACAGATAACTGAGCTAAATTAGAAGAACTTTGGGCGATAAGGGTGGGAGGCTGTCATGGCATGCCCTGCGTCTACTCCTCCTCCCAGAATTCCTCTGCAGAGGACCGCCGGGATCCAGCTGATGCTTCGGACACGCTTTGAAAAAATGCTCATTAACTAGCGGTGAGACAAGGTCAGAGATAGCTGAGGAAGCTAACGGGTGAGTTTGTGTGAAAAGCAGCTGCATCACGTTCCTCAGGCCTGCAGCGTCGAGGGGAGGGGGAGGGGTGGGGGGGTGCACGAGGCCTTGCCCTGCGAAAGGATGCAGGTACAAAGGCAGGTGTGCTCTTCCCATCCAGTGAGGCGGCAAAGGAATGAATTCCACGCTCAGCTTGTAACGCACAGTCCCAGAGACGCATGGACTGACAGCTATGTGCAGTATGCCCCCCCCCCTCCTCGGGGCTGCAGGCCTGAGGAACATGATGCAGCTGCTTTTTACACAAACTGACCTGTTAGCTTCCTCTGAACATTTCTGGAGCGGAGCAAAACATCACCTGCGGATCACAGCTCCGGTGGAACATCCGTGTGCGCGCTTTGGCCTCAGCATGCAGACGGAGGGAGGGAGGGGGACATTCCTGGGGTTAGGACGTGTGTGAGAGCAACGCTGCCATCTTCTGGCATAAAACTGTAGCTGTGCAGGTCATTCCACATCAAATAAATTCAACTTTTAGTAACTTACAGCAACCTGAAAGTTTAACTTCTGTATGCGAGGATAGACAGAGAAGCCGCCCTGAACGCGCCTCTCAGTCTGAAATGTAGCCAACCTCACAGAGCTAAGCTAACTTTTCCACTCCAGGTTTTATAATTATGCTCTGGCTCTTTGAGTGTGTGTGTGTGTTTTCTGTGACGCCATAGACGCCAGCATCTTTTGAAGGCTATAAAACCTAATGAGTGACTTTCCACTACAGGCGCTGCGGCTGAATACGCCTGATGTCATCAATTAAGCGGCATAAAAAAGCTCAGGGACCAATAGCAGGAGGAGTTTTCAATAAAACCACTAAACAAGGAAAGGTGAGGTTAGGAGTCAGGAATGAAGTCTTGACGTAAGGAAGAGGTGCATTAGGAGGAGCCGGGAAGCAGCTGCGGTCTGGTGTTTGCTTAGGAGCACAGAGGCAGTCTGTCGGTGTGTGTGCACGCAGACGTGAGTGTGTAGAAGTGTGAGGGCCGTATAGAATAAGGTGGAGGGAGATGGATGCAGGAGAAAGAAAGACTAGCTGGGAAAAGCAGTGAGGTTGCACCCATGTTTGCCCAGAACATATGGGTTGAAGTATGATGGTTTCATGGTGAACACAGGCCTCTATTTATGGTTCAGGGAGGGAAAAAAATAACAAATAAAAAAAGAAACAACAACAAAAGCAGTGGGTGTTCCTTCAGCTTTATCTGACAGGGAAAAACAGCACAACACGTAGCTGGACTGAGTCTGGAGAAAAGCTAGGATAGTGTTTCTTCTATCACCGGCAGAAGCTCAAAAAGGAGGGTGTGTGGGGGCGCTGCAGTTTGGGTGGTGCTCCTTTCTGCTCCAAGGTTGCCTTGCCCTGATCCAGCTCATTAACTCCCAAGTGAGGACATTTAGTCACAGATTTCCTGCAGACGGGAATGTGGATGCACTTAACCTATGGCTTTTCCAGGAAAAGACGCCGGCACGCTAAAATGTACAGAATGTTCCTTTAACACGGAAAATGAACCGTGTTCCAGAGCCGAGCGACCGATGGGCAGTAAACTCATCTCCGCCTGAGTTACTGCACTGCAAACGGTTAATCACCGCCGCACGCGTGAGAAAATAGACAAGTGTGGCTCGTTGCCTCCAGGAGCCCACAATGATTTATAAAAAGTGCTGATAAGATGGACGCGCTGCCTAAAGAGCACATCAGTCTGCTTCTCAACATACGGCTCAGTCTCTGGGTGGACAGATTACATTACTCCTCATTCTCAGCCTATGAGATGAAAACACAACAGACATGAAAGCAGGAGTTTTGTTTTGTTTTGGGGGTTCCTCCATTTCCTGCACCATCATACCGTCTGGCATGCAGGGCTTTAATCTGTTATTTCATTCCAGCCAACGTCCTGCAGCACAAAAACCCTGCAAGCGAAGTACAAGCTGCTCTGATAAAACTTGATCCTGCAGGTTTCCCGCATGTGAAGCTGGAGCAGGAAAACATGGCAAACCTGCAAAAACATAAGTAGCTGTGAGACTTTTCTTATTAAAGAATAATTATATTAAGTTACAAAATGTAATTTTACAGGATGTTAAAAGAGAAATGGAATATAAACCTTTTTTTTTTTACTTTCTCTTAATAATGTTAACTTAAAGTTTGGGCTTGAGAGCAATGAGAAAATATTCGTGCTCCCTCAGTGAGCATTTAGTACAAGTATGAGGGTGTTTTTCAGGGTGATCATCTCTGAAGAAAATGCTCCAGTTGGAACAACAGCCCAGTTGGCCCACAGCTGCTTATCACCACAGCCGCTCGGTCAAACTGGGAGAAACAGGGACGTTCTCAGATAACGGTGCAGTTGGTGCCGCTCCTTCCACGCAAACAAACAACAAACAGGCCTCAGTGGGGCCTTTAAAATAAAACCATGAGTGCCGCTGCAACGCCCCGACTTCACAAGGTGTTTAATTAAAAAGCATCGGATAAGGCCTGATCTTATCAGGAACCCAACAAACAAACACGATTTCAGCAAAAACAGGGAACATAAAAACATCCGAAATTTCTTAAGAGTGTTTGTTTACCCAAAAATCCTGAGGACAAGCAAAAGTAGAGGAAAGAAAGAGAAACTCTACCTCCCTGATGACTGGATGAGATATCCCGGCTTCTGATGGCGAAGGAAACTCTGTTCCATTGTGTGAGTTTGATTAATACGAGCGGTGATGAAAGCTGAGGAAGCCGTCGCACCCAATGGGCCGACCGAACCGCACCAGAAGCAGGACGGAGAAAATATGAGACGCTTTTTACCTTTAATCGGCTTAGAGAAGTTCGGACAAGTCAACGTCAAAGCGAGGC
>JBBDHI010000010.1:26268986-26280038 GCA_037177115.1 Craterocephalus stercusmuscarum | reverse complement strand
GAGGCAGAATTGAGTTTGCAGCTAAGGAACTGTAATTAATTTATCTTAATTTGTTGTCAACAGTTTTCATTATTTATAACCAATTTATTTGTAACTTTTCTGTTTAGTTTATTCAATTGTCAAATTGTTCTTTCAAGTAATTATGTTGTGACTTAATCATATTGCTCTTTCAATAATAATCTTACTGTATAGTGTTAAATTGTCAGATTTTCTTTAAGGGCAAAAAGTATCGGTATCCATATCAAAGAAAAAGCACCATAAATTAATAGTATTGTATCGATACCAAAATTTGCAGTATTGCTCATCCCTAACCCCAAGTCTCTAAAGGAGACGTGATTTTGCTCCTCAGCTCTGTCTCATTTGTCCCTCCTTCGTCTCTCTGACCCTGTGATGTGACGTTTAGTAATCCCCCACAAAACACAGGCAGATGGTGCTGCGAAAGATTAGGAGCAATCTTACACATCTGTAACCCCCCCTCCACATAAGAGAGACCAAACCCACACCTTCATTTCCTCCTCGACCGACCTGTCTTGTCAGACTCTTTTCACATCATCATTCTTGATTATTTTCTTCACACCTCTACTTCAGAAAGATTAAAAGGCGTTATTTTTACCCCCACCTCTCCTCCGTTTGGACCATTCATTCAGCTCTATTTTCCTGTAAAACATGAGGGCTTTTTTCACATTCCGTCTCATTTCTTTCACTTTTTCATGATTCTTTTTATTCTCCGGCTGCAGCTTTATCAGCTAAAACTAGAGCGTAAGGTCCGAATGTCAACATCAAAACGTTTCACCCTGGCAGGTCTGCACGCGAACTGCTGTGACGCATGTCGCAGCTATTCAGCTGGTATTAGCCAACATGCCACCTAGCTCCGTGCTAGATGTCTTATCTTTGCTTTGGCTTTGTGCTTGCAGATTGGTGGGAAACATGCAAACTTTAGACCCACTGGGAAGGCAGCTGGCTCCAACCAAATGGTGCTCTGCTACACACACACACACAAAGAGAAGAAAATCTGAACCCTGAAAAAGGCAAGACACATCAGCCTGAGGTCCAAGTGGGTGAGATCACCACTGTGGTAAAAATACGGCCGTCCTGGGAGAGACATGTTTCACACAATCAGCAACGCGCTTGTGCACATGCTTAACTCCGCCCCCCGCCTGGATTCACAGGCATATGCACATACAAACATTTTCCAACTGCCACAACGACCACATCCTGAAATGCATATTTCAAAGTAATTACACAGTGGGAGACAGCAGGGACTCATCTAAAAACAATGACCCAAACTGGGATTCGGTCACATGACATCACCCGCAATTAGGAAGCGGTCTGCATCTGAACTAGTGTTATTGATTATTTGGTGAATTGGGAGAAACCCAAGAGGAGGCATTGATTGCTTTTTAATCAATGCGCACCGAGTACATGCACCTGGGGTGTGTAACATGCCACTGAAGCAGTTTATCTGCAATCTCACCATCACTACAATTAATCCCTCTGGTTTATAGTAAGTGTAAGTCAATATAAATCTATTTAAGATGCAACTTCATTAGAAAAGAGCATCACCGCAACATGACATTAACAAGCTTCTGCAAAAATAACACTCGAGCTAAAAAATGTTCCTCCCTCCAAACACACTTTATAATCCATCCTATCTATTTCACTTAAGAATTCTTTTCATTTCACTTCTGCATTTGATCCTTCCCCTTCCCCGTCTAACATTACCCCCCTTCACTCGACTCGCAGGGAGGTTAGAGTGTAAACAGTGCTGGAGTGTGTGGTGTGCACATGTGAGGCTGAAAATAAGTCGTCAGTCAGATATGAAGTCATCGGAGGAATTATTAGGATCATAAATCAGAGGATCAGCAGGGGGAAGGAAGGGGGGGAAAGAGGATCATGGCTTGCAAGGACATTCCTAAAGGATCTGATAAGAAGTCTATGTGCAGAGGAAAGGAGGCTGTTTGCCTGCTTTAATGACTTTATGTTACTACTATTACTGTCTTACATGAAATGCTTTCAAATTTCAAATCATTTTCTTTCTACGGGTTATATCTGATTTGTGTAACTACCCAGTCATTCCCCTTCCATTGAGATGAGTGCAGTCGGGATGTGAGTCTCACATCAACTCACTATTAATTCGATTCCAATTCTTGGGATGACATTTCCATTCAAACTGATCTTCAGTCACAAAAATCACTCTTTTAGAAGGAGGTTTAAAGGATAATAAAGTGATAAAAAATAGAAAATACAGAAGCAACCTTTTAATAAAGAGGTACAGTAATGTTTATGTTTTAAGTCTAAAAACTATTGATTCTTGTAAATTTTGGATCAACTCAGAATCTTCATGAATAAGAGTATAAATTCTGATGTGAATTGATTTTTTCTGCACCTCTATCTCTAAGGAAGCACATATTAAGTTAAAATGTTTCCAAACTCTTAAAGTCAGATTTTCTTGTCTTCATGATGTGCAGGAAGGGAAGAAAACTGATCACACAGTATCTGTGGACTCCACTCATCTTCTTCTCTTCATTAAAACTCCGCAGCATCCACTCACACGGCGCCTCCCGCATCACTTATTCACGTGATTTGATAATGCAAGCACCGTCCTCAGAACATCACGTACGCGCGGCCACCGGCGGACAGCTCCACTGACCCAAATAATACAAGCACCCAAACAACGGCGCACGCCATTGGCTGAGTCCTTCTGGGGAAACATTCTCTGCCTCTGTTGTCGTGGAAACAGCAGAGAAGCGGGGACAGAAATGGAAGAGGTGCGATTTTTTTTTTTCCTTTCTCATTTACAAACACAACGAGAGTGAGCTGCAGAGGCTGATAACGAGGAAAACTGCTGACAGGGAAGCTTTCATTAATAACATGTCTGATCAAAAAAAAGCAGAGGAGGAAAATTCTGGATTTAAAACACAATCGTAGAGTGTGTGTGTGCACGTGTGTGTGTGTGTGTGTGTGCACGGATGCACCATTAAGTGTGTACCCAATACATGTCTGTGACTGTAACTAATTTTGGAATCCGGGGCTCTTTGAGGCGATCCTCATCATCCACGAATGACTCATGAAAAACGCAGTAATCTTCCAGTGGAGGAGCGCCGGGCGGACGTGCACAGAACAGAGCAGAGATTTAACTGAGCAGCTTGCCTCTGCCCATCTAATTTCCAGCCCTGACTGAGGAAGATTACGCTCCGCGCTGACACATTTGGGACGGATTCATAAGCCTCCGTAGGTGGATGTGTATGCAACGTCGCCCCTTAAAAAGCTGCCATCACAATCAAGACGATATTAACCCAAAGAGCTTATTAGCAGTCCTGCTGGAGCTCAATTATAAGTCTTAGTGTGCTTTGGTGGACAGTTTGACAGGATAATCATTCTGGTAAATAAGACCGGAGGATTGGAAGTTAAGCTTAACATCATCGTATTGATGCCGGGTACGAGAATGACTCCAGGGGAAACTTAAACATCAAAGAGTCAACAGAGAGACTTTAACCCAGGAAGCAACTTTTTACACTCCCCTCTCTCTCTCCCTCCCATCCTCACAATCAGCTGTGAACCTGACAGTAAGAAGTCAGAGCATTAGTGATAAACGCTGGGATAAATCTGCTGCAGTGCCATCTGCTGGCCGAACTGTGCAACGGCATCAGTGCACCTGTTAGCTGTAATAACAGGGATGGAGATGCAGCGCGGAGCAGCTTTTAACTCCCTGACAGACACTTTCGCTCACCGGTGAGAAGGGAGACTTTGTGGAAGGTACCCTCCAGCTTCCCCATGAGAATATGCACAAAGCCGTCTTTGGACAGATGCCCGGTCTCTTTGGAACTCTGGTCGTAAACCACCACTTCCTGCTTCCTGCCCAGCTCCACCTGCACAAAGGACAAACAGCAGAGAAGAAAAGATAAGTCATTACTCAGCACTGCGGAGGAAAATATGATCAGAATCCACTGCGGACGAGGAAGCTAATATGACTAATATGACTGCAATCCTATGCATTTGACTGAGGCCTGCGGGAGGAGGGGTGTGTTAGAAGATTCACACACAAAGGAAGCAGATTACAAGCATTTATAATATCCTTGCTTAGCCGAGCACACGTGAGCATTGCTAGATGACCTGGTGATGATAAAGGCTCCTTCGATCAACAAACCTGAAAACACTGGTTGGAGTTCTGAAGATAAAGCATAATGCACAGGATTATAAATAATGCTTAAGGCCTGAGAATGGCGGCTCTCAGATAATGCTGAGACAGTTGCGTTTACGGTGGGTAATATCAGCAAAGTCATAAAAGGGCCGTTGCACAGCAGAGGGCAAGGGCAGCGGCGCATCCGAGTGATGCTGCTTCTGTCAGGCCGTGATAAAGAGGAGAGGACGCGAGCATGCGCAGAGCGTGTGCGAGTGTGTGTGTTTGCACGTGGGAGTGTGAGCTGCACACAATCCAGCCAGGCTGTGTTGTCGTCCCAGTCCCCCCCACCCCCCTCCTTCCCCCCCCCATGTTGTCAGGCAGGCTTTGGTCACATGACCGTGAGGCAGCGCCTACTGCAGCTATGAATCACTGCATCACTGAACCACCACTGGACAGGAGCAGAGAGGAGGGCGGGAGGGAAAGATGGAGGGGGGGTGATGGAGGTGAGACGCAAGGCGGAAAATTAAGATGATGAGAAAAAGGCGGAGAGAAAACAGAGCATGTAACGATAAAACAGGACAACTCCGCTGAGCAGCTGCGATTCAGACAGAACTTAGATGCTGTGTGGAAAACGCTCATTAACTATGAGACGACTCCGCCGTGCACACGAGAGATGTGCCTGATTATGTTCCTGCTCACAGAGCAGCGGCGGTGGAGGTTTGGAACGACAGCCAGGCAGGTGATTTAGACAGAACAAGGTCAATCTGCAGGTTACCGTGCTCCAGTAAAAGCTTTGCACAAACAGCCTCTGCATTGCACTGGAACGTGGTGCAGGGCTTTTACATGACGGACTGGACACTCCTTGGCTGGTCGCTTATTATTCACCTTACTGTGCAAAAAGGTCAGCTGTGCCACATAAACAAAATCTCTAAGACGATAGGAACACGGTGATCTGTGGTGCCAAATAGCACCAGTTGGTCGAAAGAGCCAGTCGTTCATTTTCACATTATTTTCTTTGTTTTGACCTTTTATTAACCTGAGTAATTGTGGTAATTAATCCTAATGGGATCAGGGGTATTTTGAGAGTCTGATCTCAATGGCTGTAGATTAAAGGCCTATAAATGTACATACATGCACAGCACACACACACACACACACATACATACAGCTAGTCTGCTCTAAGGTCTTGTTTATCTGCTGCACAGTGATGAAAGTTTAATTTTTTTAGATGAAAAAAAGAAAAAAACAGAGTTGTGTTTAAAGTGACTCACTGATGCACATCTGATCTTTTCTATTGTGACTCACAGAACAACATCAGCTTATACAACATAATTATTTTTCCATCAGTGTAATTTAAAAACTCAGCAGTTTGCATTTTTTTCAAGCTTTTCTAGGTTTATGATTTGATGTTAATGAAGACAAATGTATGAACACAGAAGGCTCTGCTGAGAGTTGGAAAATGAGAATTTTCACAGAACCTTCCAGCCTTTATTTCTACTGTAATACTGTCCGTAAGCCATGCCGCTGATTTTCCGTGACTGACAGGTGAAAACGGCTCCTCCTGATAAGCCTGTGATATGAGGAGATTTTGGTGCAGTGTTAGGGGGTCAGCGACCCAGGGCTGGAGTTGGCTGCAAGACTGCAGCACCGGTACAGATCCCTCAGCCCACCGCAGTGCTACAGCATCACTGAGAGTACAGTGCTGGCGCATGCACTCTGCAGGCACTGTAAACAAACAATGAGAGAGGAAAGGAAGGAAAACAAAAGAAATGTGGGGAAAGGAAACAAGGATAGATGGAGGATAGCAAAGAATGCTAAAAATGATGCAATACAAAGGGTATAACACACTGGAAATCACAGTATCTGCAGCATCCAGGCTTTCTCTGAGAGGAAATGGAGGCTGGCGTCAGAGCGGGGCATAAACAAGGAGTGGTCTCAGGGGGGACGCAAGTCTTCTGTTGTTCTTTGCAGAAAAAGAGGCGAAGACGAGAGAGAAAGGGATGAGAGTGGATGCAACAGAGATGGCGAGTAAGAAAGGCAAGAGCCTGAACATTTGCGTTGGATATGAGAATTAAAAAAGAGAAAAAGTAGGGCTGCAACGTCATCGCTCCTCAGTAGTGACGGTTTGCACATATCAACACACATGCACCATAAAATACAGCCGTTTGGTTGCCTGGCAACACAAGATAACTTCTCATAACCCAACATAAAAAGTTGCTCAACAAAGTGAGACATGCTTTCCCCTGACTTCATAGTGCTGCTGACCAGTGACAAGGTCAGCGCTGAGCCGCAGTGTGTGTGTGTGTGTTGTTGTGTGACACAACATCAGCATAAACAGTCTAAAAATGGCCCAACATTCCTGAAGCGGAGTCTGGGTCTTCTCAGCGTGTCCCACAGAAACTGAGACGACAGCAGCAGGAGCCCACAATAAGCCCGGAGCTGCCAGGAGCAAAACGCTGGAAAATAGCTTTTAAAAAACAACCGTGTGCGAGTCGGACCGAGCCAGAACCATTTCACTTCATTCTCTGGTCTTTTACAGGAGCAGCCTGTTTTTCGTATCGCATCAGTGTGTGACCCTAACAGGCTGAGGAGGTTGGGAACTTCCAAACATTCAGCCCCTGACCCCGCAGTGCACCTTGTACACGGCTGCATGCAGTGACTCCTCAGTTTATCTGTAGGTTTATGGCTGTCACACGGGCTGCAGCACAGACCTCTTGCCCTCTAAAGACACCACCCTGAGGGCAGGTGATGTCATCGACCGGCACTGACAGCTGCCACCTCCATGTTTGCTTCTGTAGGTGTGATGAGTGTGTCATAAAATAGTTGTAGTTCTACCCAAACGTGGAGCGACTGTGCTTATAAGAGCAAAGAGATAAAAAGCTGGGATTATTTAACACATTGGGTCACTTTTAAAGGATGAGGAGGAACTGTCATCAGAGGTAAAGCCTTGGAAGTCCCATGTGTGTGTGTTTCAGACCAGGAAACAGATATGTGTCAAGGTGCTGAAAGCCCCTGATATTTCTGTGCATGTGTAGGGTGAGATCATCCCTGACCAGATGTGGTCACACCTCCACACCACTAAATGTCAGAGAACGTTTAACACACACAGAAATACACCAGCACATTCGGATGCAAGCAACGGCCGAGTACTTCGCTGTAGATCCCGTTACACCGTGACATTCCTGAAATGCAAACTGCAATTTATATCCTCCAACCTCCTATGGAGCATTCTCATATGCAGAAGGGATAAAACACGAACGTCTAACAAAAATGTTATTTAAACCCGGCTGCAGCGCACGTGGAATGTGCACACAATGAATGTGTGTGTGTGATGTTAGAGCAAACGATGATTCGTTGCATGACCTAATCAAAGCAAACATGTGACATATCCGGCTCTGGAGAAAAAACACCGCTGGCTAAAGCGTCTCTGTTTGAACTTGGCAGAGGGAAATAAAAACCATGAATGAAACATGCTGTAAATTCCCAGTGTTTGGCCCGGGACAATCCAGGCTGTGAGTCAGCGGCTCAAGTCTCAGTTCTGCTACTGTCAAGCCAGATGACACATGAGTTGCTCATGTGTTGCTCTTCATTTTGAAACTTTGACTCTAGATTCTGGAAATGTCTCTATACCATGTTATAAAACTATTATTATAGTTATATAATCATTATTGTTTTATCAGTTTTTTTTCTGTGAAGGCTCCAAACTCAGTGAAATTACCAGCAAATAAGAATGAGTAGAGGAAAAGAGCTTTAAATACTTCCTTTAGTACGTAAAACTACTCCATCTTTTCCCAAAAAGAAAGAAGGAAACTCAAAATTCAGTCGTACAAATTACGGATAGCTGTTCAATTAAATGGTCTTAATCGATCATCAGGAAAGTTAATTAATGATTTTTGATTGATCATCAGTATTTTTATATCAAAATGCAGTGAAAGAAGAAAAACAGGGCGTTTACTTGTTTAGATTTTCATTACAACATGAACGACTCTGGTGGCAGTTAAATGGGATTCATTGAATGATTACACTGGAAAATATGCACTGAAATACAACTTCAGAACCAGAAGATGCATTAGTTTTATCAACGTTATTGGTGAAATTCTTAACCATTGATTAATAAATCATTTAATAATTCTCCCTGTGCCTTGTATGAATGTGATATGATAAATTACAGAAGGACAAGAGAGACAGCAGCTTTTTCTTTTTCTGGTCCCCTGCTGTCCGTTGCAGGACTGATGCTCACTCTCAGCTGCTGCTGAATGATTTGATATTAAGAAGTTGTTTCTGTAATTGAGCCCATTCTTCATCTGGGTTGTGAAACATGTCTTGTCTTTTTCTCCAGACTGCAGTCTTTGTTTTTTTTTTCAATAGCTTAACTAATGATTCTGCAAATGAACCTTAAGTCTAATGACACCATCATGTGTCATTAGAGCCGTTTCCTCTCCCCTTTGTGAAGAGGATAAGCACAACATATGGTGCATCATCAGTGGAACTGATGGAGATCTCCTTCGTTGTATAAATGCATTAGTCAGTCACATGTTTCCCTGTTCTACAGGGCACTCAGCCAATCGAGCAATTAAGATCACAGACTAGATCACAGACCCCTTCCCTGATCTGCTTTATGGGCCGCGATGCCAAACAATAATAATCAGGCTGCTGTTCATTACCATGCGTAAAGCACTGGCCATTACGACACATGCAGACATTATTTTTACATAATTACAGGTTTAAAGCGCCACTGCTGAACTTTTCTCCCTATGACGTCTTGCATCCTGTCTCATCTCTGAGCTCTCTCCGATGTGAAGTCTTGACCTAATTTCATTTCCTCGCTCCTTTAATAAGGTCCTCTGCATTTCTTTGCTGCATTGGTCACGCTGCACGTTTAAAACATGTTGATAACCAGTTGATGTTGTGCCGGAAAGTAATGCTCCAAAAAGTTGTAAAGTCCAGTTTTTCTGCAGGAGACAGCCGGCTCCAGGAACGCACGATAAGATCAGAATGTTTTGTAGCGTCGCTTTCAGATTCAACAATCCGCTATGCGAGTGTGACAGTTACATAAACATGGCTGTGGCTGATCTTATTTTTTGTACAGTAAAATATGATTTCCTGCAATCAGCTTCTCTGTCTTTGTGTCATTCATTAGTTCTTTTTATATTTGTGTAAAATCAGAGAGAAGTTAGAATTTGAAACGGAGGATTTAATTTCTTGAAAACTTTAAAACTAAGGATTATTTTTATTTTTAAATTTTATTTCGCATATGTCTGATACCTGATCCATTTATCTGGGTCAGTTTTCCAATCCACTATTTTTTGCAGATTGCATAAAAAATGAACACAAAATACCACAAAAACTAACACAGAAATATTCCAGGAGTGTGTGTCGGCATCAGTAGGTCACTGGTCCCTCTATAGCTCCCATCTATCGGAGGTGCAGCAGCGTATGGGAGCTTCCCTCTGCTGGCTGCTGGGAGCTAAAACCTCTGGTCCGTTCGTCAGGTCTGCCTGGCCGCCTGTCCCCGTCACAGCAGTGGGGATTATCCAGGCTTAAGCCAAGGAACCAGCCGCCTGCCCTCAGTCTGTCAGAGGAGGCACGAGGAAGCCCCGTCCCAACTAAGCCTATGCTGTCGCTCTCCCAGCAGAGGTCCTCCAGCCCACATCCAGCGCTCTCTGGTCTACATTAACAGAGCATTACAAAGAGGTTATGATGGGATGAGATGTGAAAGGCAGGAGAAAGAGGACACCATTTTGATAGCTGTTGTGCTGGACAGGGCCGTTCATTCAGCTTGGTTAACTCGCCTTCTATAAACCCGGGTGAGTGCAGCGCCTTGGGGGATGCAGGCTATTAGTTCTCAATGGGATGTGAGGTAGGATGCAGCGGAGGAGGAGGTGGAGGCAGCCGTCCATCCATGAATACCCTCCCGCTTCCTGCATTCACTTCCTCAACAAAGAGCCACAATGGTGTCCTTTGCTGTCTTGGCTGGCTGAGGCAGCTCCTGGCGATGCTCTGAGCCATGTGGGGGGTAGAGGGGATATTGTGCATGTGTGTGTGTGTGTGTGAGTGTGTGTTAGGGGTTAGCTGGGAGCTGGCTCTAATACCACACAGCTAGCCTGCACGTGCCCAACCTGCAGCCTGCCAGTGGCCAAACAAAAGGGATGATGTCATGCTCAGCCAATAACAAAGAAGTCTGGGTCTGTCAGGCCCGCCTCTCTCACCCGGCTAGTTCCAGCTTTATCCAGCCTTAGCATTAATCACAAGCCTTATCCTCTTTACTGGGGGTGGGGAACGGATAATAACAAACCAGCCGTGGGGCAACTCTAGACAGGGAGAGGGAATAAACAGGTTGAGGTTTGGAGGCTGCAGACTATGGTTGCCAGAGACAGACAGACAGTCAGACAGACAGAGCTGTCATGAGACTGAAAGTGAGAGAAAGGAGGAAGCATGGCGCTGTGGGGTGCCACAGCGTGACATCTGCCATGCACAGGGCTTCACACAGAGATGAACCCAACAGACACACAACCAGAAACACAGCAAACAAAACAGACTAAAGCTTAAAATGTTTCAGTCCTGCAACACAAAATACCAACTTTACGTGAGCAGAATATGTTTGTGAGGAGGAATGAAGCCTTCTGAGCTGCAGGAGCCTCCATCCAGCTTTCAGGACAAAGAACGAAGCCCAACACAGGCAGCAGGATGCAGCGATATTACAAAGGTCATACAACATCTTTGTATGGTGATTTAATGTCGGTGATTTAATTATCAGTGTATTCTTGACTGCATAAAGCCTGAGGTAAGAGTTACAAACTTAAAGGAGCTATACCTGAGATTATTTCAATCTTTTATTGTGGTAGCTTTAATCATAGAAATAGTGTTTTTATGGTTTCTCAACTTTCTGTTCCTAGAAAATTGTTAAAATACTTTTACTTTATTCTCGT
>JBBDHI010000010.1:26254946-26268886 GCA_037177115.1 Craterocephalus stercusmuscarum | reverse complement strand
TTGCTTTATTCCTGTAAAATTACAACAGAATTCTTTTAATGAGTTTATTCTCTAATATTACAAATTTACTCTAATAAAGTTATACATTTATTGTCATATCATGACTTTATTCTCATGAAACTGCGATTTTATTCACATAATGACTTTATTTTTATAAAATTTTAACTTTATTCTGTTAAAATTATGAATCAGTTCTTAAAACTGTGAAAGATATGTTTTTCTTAACGCGGTCCTGATACTCCGTCGTAGTGCTGGAGGTTGCGTAACCACTGCAACTAGTTTCTCAACTACCCTTGAATGTGAGCATGCAGCAGAAACTTCAGAACTTCCAGTTTTGCACCGCTTTGTAAAAAGAAAGTGTGTATTAACACTCCCATATTTCCAAACAGGCTGCTTTATTTTTCTGTTTCTTCATTTTTCTGTGTTGGATTACTGTCATTTATTACTCCTTAATCAAACAGCAGGGATAGTTCATGCAATAATCTCCAGAAATAATGTTCTTAAAGATGGTTTTGTGTTGCAGTTTGTACCAGACAGCTACAACTCCTGAGCAGATATAGTCTCTGTAGGGCGGAGGGCAGAATGGGGGTGCGGGGCATAAATCTTTCACCCAATAAGATGGGTTAGCAGTAACTCTGACCTGGGGGGTTAACCCACAGAAGTAACAAAAGTACAGCTTCAGTGTCACACCTCAGAAAACATTTGCAGACACCTGAAGCGTCGTTTCTTTTGTGCTGGGCGCGACGTCGTTAAACAGCTAAAAACAGCCACATAGGAAAACATTCAGCCGTATCCTCAGTTGCTTTGCGGTCATCTTTATTTGCTCATTTAGGACTGTTGGGAGAAGTATGCACACACAAATACGATGAGGGCACAAAATGCCGTCCACCCCTCCTTGCTAAGGTTTTCGCCCCCTCATATTTCCCTCAGTTTCACACAGGGACTAAAAATACAGGAGCCAGCGTGCCAAGGGTGGACAGGCCATGGAAAAAAGGCTGTCATATTCAGAGGAGAAGTCATGGAAAACGGGAGGATCCGATTTCATGGCCACTGATAAGCAACAAACCTACAGTATGCCCGCCAAATATAGCCCCCCCACAGATGTGAAGCAGGCCTGGGCGCGCACAGAAGAAGCCAGAACCATGCTGGTACATGAGCCAGACCGTTAATGGTGGCCTGAAAAAAACCACGGAGCTGGTTGTAAGTCAGTAAGTCCAGTTCAGGGACATCTTGACGAGTGACAACTTGCTGACACGGGCAGCTGAATCTGAAACCTCCGCTTCAAGGAATGCTTTACTATTCTGATTCAGTGCACGTCCGGTGTAAAATATGCATGAAACAAGCAGTTTTACGATACTACTACGATAGAAAATACACCCTAAATGTGATCACCGGCCTTGGAGCAACAGCAGCAAACGTCCTCTGAGCTCATTCAACATAAGAGACATACATCTTATCTCAGCTGCACCTGCTGTGTTTAAGCATCCCTGAGCTAATAGTGCTGCTAATGCTACAAATGCATTCAACTAGAAATTCAGCATTTCTTTAAGACTAATCTCTACGTTTGTATTCCAGGGAAAAACTCGTTTTACCTTGTACACAAGCATAAAAAGTCCATGAGTTATTGCTTAATCCTTTAGTTTACACAGATAAAAGCATTTTGCATTTTTCTTTTGTTTTTTAGCAAATGGTTGAGATAAAAGTTAATAATAAAGCAATGATGGCGAAATGGTTAAAACAGCAACAGGATAACAAACACTTTATTTTGGAATTACACACCCTAACCACTAGAGACGGCTCAGTTCTTTACTTAGATTCATGATAGTCTGTGAAAACTGTCCTCCAAATGGTAGAGCGGGACCTCAGCTCAGCTATTAAAAGCTTTCCGTTAGCATATGGCCATCTAACCGATAATAAGACAAGAATATCAACACCTCTACGCAGAGCATGGTTACCAGCAGCAAACAGCAGATTACCAGCATCATCGGCACCCAAAAGACATGAAGATCCAGGAAGCCTTGGCTCACCTTGACTTTGCCGTTGGGCTGCAGCAGCTCGGTGACCGACACCTTGTCCTGCTGCAGGCGCCTCTTCACCAGCTTGGAGCAGCAGACGTTGAGCGCCCCTTGCACGTGCGAGGCGTTGTACTCAGAAAACGTCCTGCTGTCGATCACCAGCAAGCGGCCCGTTCCTCTCTGGATGAGGCTCGCCAGGCGCTTGATGTCCATCACGCTTCGCTTGTTGGGCCCTTTCTCCCCTGCCATGATGTGGGAAGGGCCGGGTGGCAACTGGGGGTCGTTAGGGATGGGGGAATAAAGGAAGAGGGGTAAATGAGCGAGGGGAAGGTGGAGGAGGAGAGGTCAGAGGAGGAGGGCTGACACTGCAGCAGGCGCTGGGAGGTCCATGGTGCCTGAGGAAGGTGCAGATGAAGAAGAAGAAACAGAAGAGTCAAACGAGTGGAAGCAAGCACGGTTTTATCCAAGACGACCTCTGCTGGCTGGATGATCAGAAAGGTCATAGGTTAGATTCACACCGAGCCTCAATCCATCCAGTACACCCAGTAAAATCACTCAACCACTGCATCGGGGCGATTATAAACCTACGCCCAACCCCAGGTGCAGCTTCTGATGTATTTTTGGGCTTTCAGACAATCTTTTATTAGCAGCCTCACATTTCAAAATAACCACAACGCTAAACATGAATATGCAAGTTATTTCAAGACTTGAAAGCCAGCCGGATCATCTCCCGGGATTGATCAGGCTCGCGATGAGAGGGAACATCACGCTTCCAAATAAAAAGCCATAAAACCTAAATTAGACACGCGCAACAATGACACGCAGGTGTGTGCGTGTCTGAGTGCGTGTGAGTGAAGTTTAGTGGCTGCTGATCCCGGGTGGCTCGTGAAACGGGAAACTGAAGGCGTGAGATAAATTAAGCCGGGGGAATTCAGCGAGCAGGTCTGGACACAGGCAGTGTGACATCCTGCGAGTGTGTGTGTGCGCGCGTGTGTGTGTGTGTGTGTGCTGCAGAAATCTGTCCATAAACTTGATGAACTGTCTCTTCCATCACTTCAAATCACTCCCATCTCCCCCTGCTTACATCCACCAGAGATCGCGTACATTCGACACGCATGCGGTCATTTATCAGGGGAAGAGATCGGCGGCTGTGTGTGTGAGAGCTCAGCTGCACACTTGACCATTAGTGAACCACGGTGCCGTTTGTTTGAGATAACAACCAATAAAAACAGCCATGCACGTAGAGGATAATCTCGTTGGTCAACCAGGTGTCATGCGACAAGTGAGGGGGTAAGAATGTGAATGCAGCCGTGTTGTTTTATTCATCTACAGGCACGTGGTGTCATTAAAAATATATGGGACCCCTCTCATTTACTCCACAGCCTAAATGGAGGTTTAAAAGGGAAAGCAGAAGATATAGAAACAAATAGGGGAGATGAGATAAAAGCTAGAGGAGCCCAAAAAACATGTTTTTCATCAGAATCGAGATTCTTGTTCATCAAGATTCTGAATCGTTCCAAAATGTCCAAGAATCAATTTTTTAAAAGACAAAAAATATTCGCTTGACTACTTTCAAAGGTGCCTGAAAGTGGAAAAGACGTTAAAATCTGCAAGGTTCGCTAAATTTAAACTATTTTTTGATTAAAAAAATGATTTCCTCAAAGCTGCTTCTGGCTTATAGAAAAATGGAGTTAATTAGCATGTTTTCTTACTGAAAGAGGATTGAATGTGAAATAAAATCAGTTTGAATCGAGTATGCTTAAAGATTCACATCCCTAATAAAAGCATGCACGCACATATATGTTAAATCAAAGTGTATTGTATTATGATTTGAAGGGAGAAGCACATTCAACACCAGTAACAGAGTGGGTGAGAAAAAGCAGACAGAGTGCGTGGAGACGTGGAGAAACCGTCTCTTCTGATCTGCACTGTCTTGGGAGGCTATCCAGGCAGTTCTGCAACTTTTCACTTGTATCCTGACACCAGCATGAAGGGGGGGAGGAGAGCCGAGGGGAGGCAGCGAAGGATGTTATTCAACGAGGATTTCTCCAGCCTAGCAACTCAGCCAGCTGAAGGTGAGGGAGGGGAAACGTGTGGCGATAGAGCAGGATGAACAGAAAGGGAAGCACTCTTTCATGGATGAGATGGCATAAGATGAGGCAAACGGTGCTGCAGAGGCTTTGCATCGTTCCTCCAGACCTCTGAAATAATCACTTTGTGTTACTGAGGCCTGAACATCAGACAAGCGTAATGTAAGAGAAACAGCACTGCACTGTAAACAGCGTCCAAGCTGCCGCTGCATCTGAGAGTCAGAACATAAAACAAGCTACGAACTGCATAAAGTCATGAATCAGAACAACAATCACACAAGCTGCTCGCCATCAGAAACAACAACACAACATAATGAGACTTATCTCAGCTAATCTGTCAGATTCCTGCATAGCCTAAAACAAAAAGCTCCACCATGTGCACCCGAACGTGTGTTCCCCATTAAAGCTCTGCTGGATCCGTTCTGACCCCATCATCACCTGCTTTTCCCTACCTTTCATCTTCCGGGGGGTGGGAATCTTCCTCCGTGCCGCTGCTGCTGAACGCAGCATCTGACTCTGCATATGTCTAATGGCGACTGCTTCCCCTCCCACCCAGAGTCTCACACTTTTCCTCTCTAAATCCCTCCTTCCTTCCTCATCGCTCTTTTCTTGGTCTTGTGCAGGGAACGGGGATGGGGAGGGGAGGAGTGCGCAGGTTCACATGTGTGTTTGTGAGAGGCTGGAGCTCTGCATCTCTCTGCACAATCACCCTACGGCGCTTTGAGAAGAAAAGGATGGGAGTGAAGGCCTGGTAACAGGGAGAAAGGGAGAGAACAACCACATCATGCAGCCAATGCACAGACGACAGGGAATCAGGTGGTGATGATGTAGAAATGCAGAACAGTTTACTCAGCGTAAAAATCCGTCCGCTCGCTGCAAAAGCGTCTTTGTCTTTTTGTTCAGGCAGCAAACATGAAACAACAACAACAAATCAGCTCCTCAGACGGAAACGGGCAGCAGTCAGGAGCTCGCTGTGAGGCTCTGCCTGCACGGAGGAAAACAAGCGAGGAGGAGAGGTAGACGGCGTGTGCAGGCCCAGAGCAGATTCTGTCGTTGCCATAGAAACAGCCTGGCTGGGGTAACCGGGGGGGCACGCGGCGAGCGATGGCGACGGGACGCTATACGAATAAACTCTGAGGCGGTCAGAACGAAGTCGTCACAACTGACGGTTAATTTCTATAAAATCAAGACGTTTGGCAGTAAAAGAGGCAAAAGTTCATTAAAAATGTCTGTTTTCATTTAATTAACTGCAGACAGTAACAAATTATCAAGAAATTCATTAGTCGATAGTTATCGACCAATGATCGATAAATGGATAAGTGGCAGTTTCTCTGAGAAGTTGTATTTCCCTCTGAATTAATAGGTTCCTTTCTACGGAAATGTTCTTTCTTACGAATGAGAAAAAGTAAAAAAATGTATTCTTAACAGCAGGAAACAACACATTCACACATGGAACAATGCAAACAAAGATATAAATTACATTTAATATAATAAATTTAATTAAATGATCATGTTTATGGTCAGAGGAAAGCTTCTCTTGTATTTCACATGAGTGTCTACTTCTGCGGGTTGGCGAGGAATTACAGGCTCAAAACGCAATAAATTGCAATTAAAAGAGTAATTTCTTATCAGGGATTAACTGATAATCGATTAATTGTTTGCATCCCTCTGTGCGAGGACGGCTTTTTAACTCTCCTGAGCTCTGAAGGCTTTTTATGGGTGTGGAGAGTTTTATTGGTGCAACATAAAAACCGGTACTGTAAGCCGTGTGACCACTGGTTTACACACATCACGGTAATTCATTAGGTTAGCGAGCCGGTAGCTTTTGTCTACTTGTCGCTGTCTCATTTGGAGTTTGCATGACAATCAGATCTGGTTTGTATTTGTCTGATTGAAACTGTCAAACAGAGCGTTTGTGTTGCTTTGTGCTGTGCTAACAAACAGTCACTTCCAGCTCAGTTATTTTCTCTCTGTTTGGTTGACATTGTTCCTTCCATCTCTGAATTATTTCCACACAACTGACAACCGTTTCAACTTCTTTTTTCTCTGTTAATTCACTTTGAGCAAGCCCATCAGCAGCAACAAGCTTCTTGATTTATTACCAATAAAATCAAGAGTAACTATTCCCATATTGGGTGTCTTTAATTAGTTTCAGGTTGTATAAACCAGTAATAAAAGGTATAGCAGGATGTGATCGGGTTTATTTGTCTTATTTAGAGCATTCACACATCTGACACCACTTACTGAAGAGTCCTATCAACAATTTATTAATAGAAGAGCTTAAATTCTATGGAAATATGGATGCAAATTTACAACATGCACAGCAAAGTCTGTTCAAACATGACTGCAACTTTATGTGGTCTAACTAGAGAGCAATAAGGAAACTACCGTATTTTCCCGTTCTTGTAAAGTAAAATACGTAAATCATCAACCGAATTGACGGCTCTCTTTATGGTTGACGATAAAAACAAGAAACAAGAAACAAAAAAGTAACTTTTTCTTCATGAAATGGAAAAGTCATCATGATGCAGTCATAATCGCAGGCATTTAACAATGAGCTCAGCAAACGGCCCAATAATGCCATATCAGACATCCCGAAGAGGCAAACACAAAGGGAGCAACTGGAGGGCAACCAGCGGTGATGTAATACCATCCAGGTTATTCATTAACTCCCTGCATAGCGTCACCTGTGTCCACAGCCTTGAGTAGTGTGATAAAAAGCAAAGTCTTTGGTGTCACACAATGAGAGACACGACTTGTTTGTTTAGACTGCAAACAATTACATCATCAGAGCATCTCATGCCCTTTACTTGGAGTGGACTAAAAGTTGTGTGTGTGTTCACAAACTGCCTCCCCATTGACTGTATGTATTATTTACACTTTGAAAAGCAACCGGGACAAAGCAGCATGCATGCTGCAAAAACCAAACAGACTAGTTATTTGGGTTTGTGAAGACACGATTAACTGGAGGTTTTCTGGGAATATAGTTTTCAAAGTGATTCATTCTTATTGCAATTAAATAAATGCGCTTGGATAAGCAGCTGCAGCTGCAAAAACTGGTTGGTTGATTACTGATGGGTAAATGGATAGAATATGTTAACAGTCCAAGATATTTTGGTGTATCATGTAAAACAAAAAAAGTCCAAGTGCAAGGCTGGACATAACGTCTGCAATTTAGTATTTATTTTACACCAGATAATCAACCTTCTAAAAGTAAAGAAAGTAAAAATATTTCATATCGTTAAATATGCTGACTATGCTAACTTTTTATTATAATCAGATATAAACAGTGTTTATATAATATCTCAACTCAAATACATACAAAAGCCATTATTTATGATGACCTCTTAATGTTTAAATCTGAATGTAAATGATAAATGTGCTCTTCAAAAATGTCTTAAAAAAAAAAAGTTTATCCTGGAAACCAGTACAACATGAGTGGTGTTGTAAGAGGCCTCATGTCATTTAGAAAAAAATCAATTCCTAGTTGGCTCTGGTGAAGGAGATCAGCACGATGATACTGTAAACAACAAATCTAGATATAAAGCCCTCTGGTGTCCTCCGATCAATATCCTCCCAGTGCTGCAGCTGGAAAACTGCAGGGTCATATAACAAACTACCACTCACTCCATCATCACAACAATTACGAAGGGAATACTGATATATAAAACAGGAAAAGACTTAAAATAACCCCCCAAAAGCCAAATATATCCCACCTGATAGAATACCGTCATGTGAAGTGAACATATTTTATCTAAAAAGAAGCCTTTAAAAATGGCAACGCTTCAGATTTTGCAAACGATTGAGGCACACAAAGACATAGATGGGACTCTGTAAAGGCTTAAGTGTGACAGCGTTAATAACAATGATGGGGGGTGCGCGGTCGCTGCGCGCGCTCTTATAATAAACCGACCTACATTTAGAAAAAGAATGGATATTGCGGATCACGTCCATTGCGTTTACACAATTACATTTAATCAAAATAAACGCTAAATAGAGCGTTTTAAAGGTTCAGGGGGTGTTGTGTCAATGGGAAGCCTGCCCTGTTTTGTTATGACGCGTGGATATGTCCGCATGTCCGCGAAAATGAACCGCAGGCTGTGATGACAAGCGGCAAAATAGGAAAAGGAAGCAAAAAATAAGAACAAATAAATATTTCATGTACATTTAAAATACGATAACCCCCACCTACCTTATTACGAGCGGACAGCGAGCTGCCAAAACCTGATCACAACACAAGAACCAATAACTTCAACCAGGACGGCTTTAATTCCCATCAGTACAAAACGGGAGCGCACGGCGAGGAGGGGGGCGCGCACGCGGACGGGCTCACTGCAGCAGCGAGGGGGGGGGTGGGAGTAAGGGAGGGGGGGGACAGCGCAGTTTAAAGAGTAGCAACGGTCTCTGTAAAAGCAGAAGTCGTTATTACTGAGCATTAACAAACACTCACCTCGGGCTCCACGCGGTCGCTGTGTGTTATTCAACTGGCCTCCATGAGTGGGGGCTCGGCGGCAGTGCCTTCATGGGGCTGGCCGGTGTTTACCTGGCGGCGTTGTGGGAGGACGGGAGCCCGCAGCTGACAGAGGGTGACAGCGCCAGAAAGCGCGCTCGCGGGCTGGCCCTTTAACTGACCGCGAGGCTTTGTCGCTTCGTGGGAGGTTAAATTAGCTCAGCTAAGCTAAAGGCTAAAAGGGTTAGTGTGTGTGAGTGTGTTAAGGAGGAGGAGGAGGAGGAGGAGGGGAGTTGGGTAGAGAAGGTGCACTTTAGCACTTTCATGAACTACAGCGATGAGGTCATGGTTCAGGAGGGAGATGAGTGGAAAAAAGAAAAATAGTTAGTTGACGTCACCTCCAGCCAATCAGCGCAGAGAGCTTAGGGGCAGGATGACGTCTGCGTTCTGTTCTGTGGATTAAAGGGACAGTTTGGCTCTTTTTTAAAGGGGACGCGCTCGTATAGAGTGGAAATATGAAGTCCGTGGCGTGAAGGTTGCATTTGGAATGCAGGAGGAAAATAATGTTGATAATTAAATTATAGACAAAATGAATAAATTCATATAATTTGTTAACAAAGTTCACTTTATTTGAATCCAAATGTTGCGAGATTGAGCTTTTAATGAGCAAACAGTTTGCATCATTTAGGATCCATAAAGTTACTTTATTTGGAAGTTGTTGTTTTTTATCTTCTTGCCGAAGAATCTTGATAGTTTTCCATAAAATAACTTTTCTGTGACTGGTTTCCCCCTTCTTTTTTTTCAAATTAATTTATACATCCTTTCTTGTTTTATTTTGCAAACTGCCTCAAATTATTTTTCATACTTGCACTCTTGAACGTAAAATTCAGTATGTTATGCTGAGGTAACTTAGATTTGCTACAAAATCCGTTTATGTTCTGTATTGCCCTGCAGGAGTAGGGGCAAATTAAGATTTTATGATTATTTGCGCAGCATCACACACGATTAGTGAGAATCCTTTAATTGAGCTGGAACTATATAATTGTTGATAAGAACCCTGTGAAAAGAGAAAGGTTGAAATTAGATAAAATTAATGGTTTCAGTTGGTTACAAGCCAATGAATTAAGTTTATCCAACTTTACTTTGTTAATCTCGACAGTTTTGTGCCAACTTACTCAGATTGTTTTTTTAAAAGAAAAAAATCTTAATTTTCATGGAAAGTCAACTAAACGATTTCAAATAGCTAAAATAAAACAACTAATACAAAAGTACATTTGTTTTCACATTATTGTATGTAACAAATAATCTAAATAGTAACCTATGTTTTCGTAGTTTTGTTTTTGCAGGAAATATTATTTTGCCACTAGAAACAAAAAGCACATAACAGCATTATTTGTTTTTCAGTTGCTTTTTCTCTTTGGTGTGACTTCCTGTACTGCCCCTCACAGTCATGGTGGCAACTTCAATGTTAAAACAGAATAAACCATTCAAACATATTCTACTGTAAATGTAAACACAACATAGCATATAACAAAAATTTATCTTGAACATTTCCCATGAATTCAACTGGTATAAAATGATTTGAGTGAGAGAGTCAGAATGATCTGATTTAATAAATGAACTTTGACAAACTTAGCTAAAACAGAAGCAATTCCAATAAGTTGGTGCAACAAGTCTTTTAATTTCAGTTGAATCAATAAAAGTAAGTTGGTATCACAAACTAAAAGAATTAAGTGGGATTCACATGTTAAAGTGCTTTAGATCAACTAATCACCCAAATATTCTGAAGAGTGAATTAGGAGTAAATATAGGGTAAGAGTGGTAGGTGCATCTGTATCCCGCATGAGTGAAAAATGCTTTTGTTATGATATACTGTATACAGTAAAATCTTTCAAAGAAAGGGGGGGGGGGACCAAAGATATTTAAATATTAGAGTAATTAAAAATTGAGACATTTATGTTCATAGGAGCCCCAGAATTAAACACAAGTACTGGGTTTGGGTGGTTAAAATCAGTATAATCAATTCTTTTGTTTGATCTAAAGCCTTTGTTCGGCTGGTCTGCCATCACAATAATGTGCCACTGACATCATTTTGAATGACGGGTGTTACAAGTAGCAGTGTGCAAATACTGATACCTAGTGGCCAATCGATGTCACTGCGCTGTATTATCTCCATCTATGCAAGAAGCTCTTTTGTATGGAATGACAAAGGCTGAAATGTCCTCACAAATGTACATTAACTAACTTTGTTATCGCAGGGGCCCATATTAACATGAAATAATTTGACCTTTCAGAAACAAAGCAACAAAACAAGCAAATACTATTGGAGGAATTTTTGTGGAAAATGGAGTAGAGTCATCCCACATGTTACCTTTTCAAAAATGGCAAATTCAGTATACCAACTTTTCCAGGGACCGCTACGCCACTGAGTTTTTGTGGACACCAAACATCAAATGGAAAGGCCACCAAGATGATAGAGACTCTAAAATAAACTCTTGACTTGTATCCATCTTGGAAATACAATATGTTACAGTTTAGGCACTACAAATATACTAAACAATGTAGTTTCCAGTAAATTAGAGACGCTTTCCACTCAGGAAGCTTGGATAATAAATTGGACGAGCAGTATGGAGGAATATTGCCTAGTTTTTGTGGACTTTTATTGACCTTTTTGCTTGGACGCTGTTCAACGGAATTGCTGGAGAATAAAAACCTCCCCACATCTCCGGCTGCATGATACTGTAAATATCAAAAGTGATTCAGAGTGTTAATCAGTATGAGGGTGAGCAAAAAATGAGGGCACATCATTCTGCGGGTGAGGTATCCCTTTTATTGGCGTGTTAGTTCATTAAGTACACAAAAAATATTTAGAAAAGTAATAAAGATCAGTTTTTTTTTTTTTACATTGTTTACAGACTGAAGTCTGACCCACCTTTTTAATTTGGCTTTCAACTGATTTTATTTCATTTACCTACTTTTACCTACTTTTCTTACCCTTTTAATAAATTTGATTTATATTTAGATGGATGGGTAGATTTTTTTCATTTAACTATTTTGTACTATTTTTTTTACATTCTGTTTTAATGTTTATACTTATAAACTTTTCTATATCTGAGGTCTATCTGTATTTCATTTTTTTTATTTTCTTAGCTGCAGTGTTACCTCATGCGGAGGCTGGCCTGCCTGGGGTGGGGGGGCTCTACATCATTTGTGGAATCCACCCTGGACTGGATTTTTCTAGATTTTCCCTGGACTTAATAAAGGAGTGATTTTTGGTATTTATCTTTCTATCATGTCTGCTTTTGGAATAAAAATATTGTCATTTTAGTGGTGTTTGAAGTACTAATCATTCTACATCCTTAGCATTTAACCCATGAATGCACCGTCCACAAGTTGTAGCTCAGTGGAAAGATGACTAACCGGCTTTTTATTGGTCTAAAAAACAACAGCAACCACTATTAAGATAAAAGTTTTATGGACTGAAATGATACTCCAAATTTTTAGCCCGAAATACTTGTCAAGTGTTTATTTTAGAGTGTCTATCATCTTGGTGACCTTTCCATTTGATGTTTGGTACGTCGTTTTCCCCAAAAATTTCTCAGTAGTATTTGCTCGTTTTGTTGCTTGTTTCTGAAAGGTCAAATAATTTCATGTTAAGATGGGATGAAGCCAGTTAATGTAGATTTTTTGAGGACCTCTCCGCCTTTATCATTCCATACTTTTTGATTTTGCATTTTGTGTTATTAAATGGAGGTCGGGACAAAAAAGCAACATAGATTCATGAAAATCTACTTTTATTTGGATGCAAAAACTCACAACTTAAAGCAATACTGTAGCAGAGGAGAGAAATACTGATTGCTGGTCGTTTTATGTCTGACTGTTTGGCTCTTTCGTCGTCTCCATTTTGATCATCAGAAGGACCTGGTTAACACTGACAACAAGCACTCGAAATAAAAAATTTCATTCGAGTACACTGACATTATCAGAGGATTATGTCAATAGTCTGACAACTCATTGTACCTTTTTCATGTTAATGTCCCGTGTTCATCTATAAGGTCATTTTGGCAGTTTCTTTATCCCAGTTAAGTTGATGTTTACTAATGGGTCCAAGTCCACACAGTTAAGCCAATCCTCTGATAATGTTCATGATCGAAGAAGTTATTTTTTGTTTTTTCAACTTTTATTACATAGAAAACTATCTCCACTGTTTTAGCTGCCTTACACATAGCAATTATTTCTGAACTGGGTTGTCAACTGAGAGTAGCCTAGAGTCACAGACGGATGTAGGGACTGCGTAAAAACTCAGTCTGAGGTAAAATTCTCCAAGAAAACGATAAAAACCTACACAGAAAGCAAAGCATATTAAAGCAAAGCCTAAAGGCCGAAAGTAATAATACTAAAGACTGAACATAATCTATTTATCTTCTGTACTGTAAGGTAACTTAGGTAGTTGTCACATTTTGTTCCGTTAAGTCTTGCAAATATAAACCGATGGTTTGATCCACAGTATGAGCTACATTCCATCATGGTGTAAACGGAAATATACACAAGGCATCTACTCGAAAGGATTGTATCAAAATGTTCTAAAAATATCTCTGGTTGATTTCACAAAAGCAAACTGTATCAAAAGCATTGGCTAGGAGCAAGCAATATAATAATAGGCTTAAACCCTTTTACACAACAGAAAGCAGGACAACCAATCACGTCGCTTTGATTGTGGACCTACGGAGTCCCATACAGCACATGCAATCCATTAAACTCAACACAATCAAAACACAATACAGGGAAGAAAGAAAAGAACTTTTACAGCTGAACATCAGAGAGACAACCTTAGGTGGTCTATTGTGCTTCATACAGTTTAGGCCTGGCCTGTCTATACAACAATCATGGGCTTCTTACTTCACAGATGTGTATAAGCTACTGTTGAAAGCAGAGGCATCACAGAGCATGGGAACAAGCTAAATATAACTATCCTTCATATTAAAAAAAAGAAATCCCTACTTGACACAGTTATGTGTATATCGCTGGAGATTGTGTGCATGATGAGGACTGATTGCGGCCTCTGGGTCTGTGATGCCTCTGAATGAAAATCGATGTGGCCTTAACACAGAAGTTGATTTCTGTAAACAGGGTGGGCCATGAGGACTGCACAGGCAGCGTGGCAAAACTGTAATACACAAATCCTAATTAATCAACAACCTGTTACATTCCTATGATCCAAAACATTGCACATGCCGTTAATGAACACTTAGCACCATGCAACCTGAAGATGAGGTGACTCAGGCCTTCTGAAAATAGATTTTTTTCTTTTTTTTTTTCATTAAGAGTCAGAGAAAAAGGCTAGATGTCAGTTAACTTATATATCATGTGAACTTTTATATCAAT
>JBBDHI010000010.1:26204894-26215527 GCA_037177115.1 Craterocephalus stercusmuscarum | reverse complement strand
TTACAAAATATCGAAAAGTATCGGAATACATAATGGTACCGGTATCGAAACAGAAATGTGGTATCGTGACAACCCTAGTCAGATGCAGAGTAAAAACTATTACTGCGTAATAATATACTGACTAATAACTGAGTAAAAATGCTAAACTGTGTGTTTGGCTGAAACTAAAACGTCACCTAAGTCGCTGATGAAAAGGCCTCAGTATGACAGTTATATAGCAGTGGTTTGGATTTGGTTAAAAATGATGACGAAGTGATGCGATAACATAAATAATAAAATAAGAAACCCTGCTAATTTGTTTATTGGCCTGAAAACATATGTATGGGGACAGTGACTACGCAGAAATGCACCCCGGCTCATGTTCCTGCTCTGCCGTGTGGAGGATCCAGAGACATTTCTGGCTCCGGCCTTGGTTCAGTTCCTGGATGTGGCTGGACGAGGCGCTCCACCAGGAAGAAGTTTCACCTGATGCAACTTTGTGATGTGTGGTCACTAATGGGGGGTCTAATCTTTTTTCCTCTTATTTTGATGGGTCTAAGACTAAACAAACCTTCCAAACATCTGTGATATTTAAAGCAGGTATCGCTGACTATCAGTGTATGAACTGCGTATTATTGGGAGTGAAGCATTTTCTGTGGGTGTTAAAAACATATTGTGCTGGGGCCGAAAAGAGAAAGGTGACAGAGAAGGTTTAAATTTAAATTAAATAACGCCTCTTCTCCTTTCTATGAAATGAAGAAAGACAGAAAGAAGCCAGTTACTATTAATACACCGGCACACTCCTCACTTCCCTTTCACACATTCACAGATCACACTTCATTGATCAGCGTAATGGCCCTGCCCTCTGTGACCAGAATCTATGGGTGTGGGCATGTATGCATTGAAGCACGCTTTCTTCCTCCTGCATACCGCCAACATCTGGAGGAAGTGCATTTTACTGTGATGGGTATCTGCAGGCAGCAGCCGAGCGCTCTGCAGAGCAGTGCTGGTCAGAAACCAGTAAATACCACGTCACTCATTTCCATAGACTCTGATGTGGCCCCTGATATGAGTGGCAGGACTGCGGTGTGGGAAGCTGATACCTGGAGACATGCACACTCATAGCTACAGCTATCATGCACCGGGAACTTTTGGAGGCAGCAGATATATTTAGACAGGACTTAGTTGTATGATTCATGTTCCTGCTGTATAGATTTCCACGGAAAGATGCTTCCACTGAATTACACTTATATTTTACAGAGATGATGTGAGGATCTCTGAAACCTAACACATGGAAAGTGAATGAATTAAAAAAGATGTGTTTTTGTTATCTATGACTCAGCTGTTCAGATAATCACCTGACAGGCTCCTTTGCTCAAAAATACAAAACATATAATTAATTATTAGCTCAATATAATAATATAATAATTTCAGAATGATCATTTGAAAGATTTGACACATCGATCAGTTTTAAAATTAAAATTTGTTTCTTTAATATATATATATATTTATTTTCCTCCCATTGGCAGTGGAAGCATATTTACTCTCAGTGCCGACGCAAGCTCGATGACTTTACTCTGCATCCTGCTGCCTGTGTAACACTTTCTGCTAACCTGATGTTGGTGAGCTACTGTACAGCATCATGGACCCACACAGGACCACTGAGAAAGACCTGCCAGCTGTTGTAGACAATAAAGGCCATCCAGATGTTGTCACAGGTCACAAGAGTTGTCACAAGAGTCCCAGGTACCCATCCCCGATAGCAACAGATGTTTAGCTCAGATGTGCTGTACATGACTGTCAGACTGTCATGAACACTGCATGTGGCTGCAAAGTAGGCTTCCCGTGTTAAAATGACTTCTGGCCCATAAAATACTTGCCTTAATCAAGAAACAGGACAAAAACTGACATCTGGACCACATTTGGCTCACAGGAGACTTGTCAGTGCTGCACCAGAGCTATAAGCGGGGAAAAATTGTAGCTGGGATTCAGCTGTCTGGGATTTCATCTGACGTTGAACGACATCAAAACTTTTGTTACTGGATAACATCAAGACTTAAAAAAAAATAGATATGAAAGGTTCAAGATGTTGACATGTGGGACAACATTTCTCCTGGTCCACAAACACTTTATTTTTAATTAAACAGCTCCACCGATGTTGTAATGACTCAGTTCTTTAGATTAAAGCTTTAAGGTTCTTGTTCTGGAGTTTGGTGACATTAGCTGTGAGCTAAATGCTGTTTTTCCTGCTGTTTGTGGTTTGAGCTCCTCACAGTGCAGTCTTGAGCCGTTTATCCGTATGTTTCCTCCTCCCATCTGGGTTATCCACAAATTGTACAACAGTATTGCCAGGTTGGGTGTGGATGCAGTTATGGGATGTACAAGGTGGAGAGGAGGTACCAGTGGGTGTCAAATCTGAGTACAGCATTTTATTCACCAGCCATCTTGAGATTATTGTGTTAAATGGCAAATTAAAATCTGAGAAGAACAGCCTGGTGTAATTACCTATAATCTGCCCAGGAGGTGAGCTGGTGTGGGTGGATTGTGGTTGGAAGGCACTTGATGTGGGGCCAAACCAGTTTATCAAAGCCCTTTGTGATAACAGGTGTCAGCATTGATGACCTATAGTCTGTCAGACGTCTAATGCTCCTCCTATACGCTGCTCTGGGTTTCAGCATTTTACAGAGCCACATCATCATCTGTCACTGAATGTGACGAGCCAGAATAACCCCCGGCTTTTCTGTTGGAGTGGCTGAAAATACCCGAGAGTTTAAGGCCTTTACCTTTACCTTTCATTATAAGTTGAAAATATTTCAGCAAATCGTGCAGCCCAGAGGTTTATCACCATCATAAATTACTCAAAGACAGCCCTGGTATGTAGCAAAGCCCATTTTAGGCTCTTTATTTAGCAAGTTTGAGATTCTTTTACTCATTTTTGTGCTGGAGCCTGGAGGCCATGGGAGAAATTTAAAGAACTTTGTGTTCCTTTAGAGAACAGTATGTCGAAAGAGATGCCTACAGACAGCCGAGCCACTTCTTTTATTAACCAACTGGGTTGTCAGATATTTAGAAAGTATTTTGATAATCATTTAAAGATACTTGACCATAAAAAACAAACAGTCATTTGGTTAAAAGATAAACTGATTAGATAATGAATCCCCCATCAGAAAATGTTGCATTACCAGTTTCAAGTCTGAAGACTGAAACATTTTTTTCATTTTTTTACAAGGAATTTCCTTTTGTTCAGGACAATCCATCATTCCCTCAACGCTGACCAGTTTCCCAGTCCGTCCCCGTGGCAAGCTGCCACCGCCACCATGCTTCACTGTGGGCACAGTGTTCTGGTGCTGATGGAGTGTGGTGGCCATCTGGCCATCTGACCAGAAGAACTTCTTTCATTTGCTTTTTTCCAAACACTAAACATGCAGTCTTATTGTATTAATAAGGGTGCGGTAAAAAGATAATCACTTTGTTTTGATTCAGATTTAATCCAATATCGATTCATAAAACTTGGAGATGGATTGTTTTTCCTCTTGATAAGTGTTGTTTCTAAGCAGAAGTGTAAACTATTGAAATCACCGTACTTATATTTAATTTTTTTTACATATTAAATGACTTATGTTGGTACTTTGAAGCTTCCCAATCATATTCAGGATTTTTATTTTCACTCTATTTCATCGGTTGGGATTATTTTCCCATTAATCATACGTCATACCTTCTTATATCCCCTCAGGTTGATGGGGGGCAGAAGGCTGTCCCTGCTGCCATGTCCATTACATAGAATAAAAGAGAAAAAAGTGACAGAATGTAAAACTTAAGTTAAATATATTGATTAATGAAAGACCCCAGCTGTGTGGAAAAATGAAATCGAAAACTAATAAAGTGTGCTGCTTTTTGTTAATATGTGAAGAAAAAAGACATTTCAACAAATAACTGGGCATCAGAGAAACACCTTGAGTTATTAGCTGTTTTACTTTGGCTGCTGTCATCCTTTAATTTACCTTTATGAGGTGGAGGTTCATACCTTTAACATCCTTAATTCTGTCTAAATGTTATATCAGGAGTTTCTGGGTGGGAACAGGAAGTGACCTCAGAATAGAAACAATGTGTAGGTGTGATGGCACAAACTCCAGGAAGAGAACAAAGTGCCACTTTATTAAAAGTCCATTTTCAAAAAGATACTTTTTGTAGTGGAAACCAACTTCTGTATTTAGAAGAGGAAGTTTTAAATTCATGTACAAATTCAAACAGAGAAACATCCTCACGTACATAAAGCCTTTACAGTGAATTTACAAAGGTGCAGCCATGCTAGTGTTTTAAACCACTGATTGGATAATTTGTCTGGTAGTCAGGCTGAGCTCCAATGGAGCAACTCTGAGTAATTCTTCATGACAATGAACTCAGTGAACCAAAAACCATAATAAATTATGCAACTTGTTGTGCTGTAGTCACAACAAAGCTGTCTGAAGTTTCTATTCAAGTATTATCAGAGCATCTAACTAAAACAGCAGTGGAGGTGCATTGCAGGTCGAGCATTTAAAGCATCTTAACTGGGATACAGGAATTTTTTAATTTGATCTTTAGAGAATCAGGGATGACTCCTGATGAGGAAGCTAAGTTAATCTAACTTAGCAGATGGGAGCAACTGATGATGGGGAGCATCTACAAGCTGCAGGACGCAGAGTCAACATGGTTTTCACAGAAATTTACACTGTATCACATTGTTTCAGATCAGCTATTTATTTTCTTACGTTTGTCTCAGCGGGGGAGCATTGCGTGGCGACACCTCATTTCATGCAAGGTATCCTGCTCCTGATCAGCTGGGATTTATGATTATAATTAATCCCATAAGCACGAGCATGTTCCACTTTTTTAATCTGCCCGTCAGAGGGTTATCCAGCAACTCTGACAGCCTCGGCTAATCAGCAGTCAACATGTAAACGTGACGACTCGGGCATCACGGATGTTCTTCATTCTGGAGTTAATATCATTTCGTAGAGTTTGCTTGAACCAAATTGAAATCTTTGGGTGTGGATTTGGACAGCAGACTGTTACTGGAGGATCAACAGAAATGCTAAACAGGAAATGGATGAGAAGACTTTCCATCCTGAGGAAACTCAGATCCTTTAATGTCTGCAGCAAACCTCTCCCAGTCTGTGGACTCCAGTGGCATTTTGTACAGTATGTGCAGGGGGAGCAGCATCAGAGCCAGAGATGCCAGCAGGATCAATGAACTGATCCGTAAGGCTGCAGGATGATTGAACATAGTCTGGAGACAGTCAGCTGGTCTCCATCATGGACGATTCGTCCCATCCAGCATGATGGACGGACAGCAGAGCTCAGACTGCTGCAGCTCCGCCTCATAAAGAAGGTTCAGGACATCCTTTACAATAACTCCCCCATGTGTGAGAAAAGAACCACAACCATAAGTCTACACATTCTGGGGGTTCGAGAAAAAAAAAGAGATTCATATAAATATTGTGATTTTTTCAAAATATTTTAAATTTTTTGATTTTCTTTTCATTTATATATATTTTTTTCTTATTTTTACTTAAATTGTCGGGCATTATAGCAGCAGAATGAATGTCTGGCTGCTGTATTGTTTTCTCCAAATTGAAAAAATATTGCTGCAGAATAAATCTTAAAAACTGACTCACATTTGATGTGTATTTTTGGGGGAGAAATATGGTTCCTGATTCAAATTTTTCACATGTTCTCTGGCCGTTAAACATCTGTAGCACTAATCAACCCTTAAAGAAGCTGACAGAACTTTTAGAGATTTCCCGACAAACTTGCATCTTACTTGTACTGCAAGATCTCTCCAGCCAGTAAAAGACAGTCTTGTAATCTCCTGTTCTGTCCCTTGCTCTCTTTAAAGAGTGTGTTTATATCTGCGTGCTAGCGTGTGACCCCGCGTGTAAAGCGAAACTCAGCTGCAACATCACGTGGCGTTATGCTGTGCAGTTTTTCAGCCTCGGGACGCTTTTGGGCCCCCAAGGCTCCAGTAATGCACATAATGCTGTACCATCAAACAAGCCAGGACGCTTTAAGGTCGGACAGTTGCGAAGTGCGTTTCTTAATATCTGTTAGACTAAACAAATTAAGTCATAATGTACACCCACTGAACAGAGTTGACACCTCAGACGCTTAGAAAAAGTGAAAAGTCATTCACTTAGAAGATACCTGAGAAAAAATTAAACCCTTAGAAGAGGAAGACTACTTTTTTTCTTTGTTTCCTCCTTCCTCTTTATTGTTAATAATCTACACGCATGCAAACACAAGTTTAGTTTCAGGTGATGCAGCAGATTTTACTGCCATGAGTGTCCACTTTCTCCTCTCAGCGAGTCAACGAGGGCACCTGTCAAACCTCGGCCGTGTTTCTACGACTTTACGGAGCTGAAACCCAGTGTTCCGCAACAATTCCTCTATGCTTTTGTTCAGTGTTATCAGATTTTGAGGAGCTAATGTTAATGACTAATCCCTGAACAAACAGCCTTTAAGGTGATTTTTTGATTGTTTTTGAGTCCGAGTGTTATTATTCAGGAAGGAACTTGGGTGTTATCAGGAGGCTGACTGTTAGGAATCTGTAGGAATTAGAGGGTGGCAGGCTGCCTTTAGGGGTGATGTAATGTTTATATAGTGGTCAGGACAGCCATTTCCTTCCTACTCCGGCAGACAAGCCCAGTCAAAGGGCACAGATAGTCTACAGGGGCAACAGGGGCAGGGACTGAGTCCCAGAAACGTACTGTATGTTCCCCAATGAACATTAAATATAGCTCTTCATGTCTAATGGTCACAAATAGTTCTGTAAGTACTGACAGTTTCAAAGAGCTGTCTTAAAATTGGCTCAAGCAAAAGCGGAAAAACAGTGGAATAAATAAAAAGCTACAAGCAGCATATTTAGCTCATTCTTGGTATAAGTACAGGGTAAAAAATTGAGGGCCACAATGGATGGCTGCCAAATGAAACGGTCATATGAAGTCCTGTTAGATAGATGGAGGTGAGTCACAGAAAAATGAAGTCCATTATTTGAGTTGAAGTGTTTTAAGCAGAATTCCCCATATGGGTATTTGAGTTTCTGTTATTTCTGCTATGTAAGTCAGTGCCAAAGCTTAATGGCTTTAGACATTGTTTTGTTTATTTAGTAAGGGGAAATAAGTGATTCCTAGGGAGAGCGCCAAGAGAAATAAAACTTCTGGGAGTCACTGCTTGGAGAAGTCACATCCCTGAGGTCATTTTAACATGAATATTTGGATGAAAACATGAGATTGTCATGGTGTTGAGATCCAGCCTGTACACACTGGTATGTGACCTTTACCATGTTCTTGAGAGGCTGAAAGAGTCTCAGTTTGAAGCGTATTTATTGTATTAGCAAATTTAAACCATATTTAATAGAACAAGCTTCTTTTTAAACAAACATACTCATCACATGGTTTCACTGGTAGCCGTCCTGGCTGTGATTGTTTTTATCCGCTGTCATGAAGTAAAACAGCAAATGTCTAACTTTCAGATTCTTATATGAGAAACTGAGAAAATTTAAAGCGATGTTTTCTTAAAGCTGAGATTCAAAGATAAAAAGGCTCATAAAGGCAACATAAACTAAGTGTTTGAACAAAAAAAACAAAAACATATTACAGCAAATGTAATTCAGGCATGATACTATGATAAATTTTACCCACAATATTGGTAAGCAGATTTCTTCCAGTGAGGTCTCCAAATTCAAGATATGACGTGTAGCTTTCAAGAGTTAAAGGGTTAAAACTCGCACATATACAAACATGTACACATAATTCCTTAAAAAATGCTATATTTTTTAAGTGAAGTCTGGAGCTTTCAGTAACTGACATCATCGAACCAGGAACGCGTGAAACATGCTTCTCACCGCCTAAAGAAAAACTGTGTCGGCAAAATAAGATTTGTCACAAAAAAGATAGTGTTAGATTATCCAAAGGTCGTTAACACGTTACATTCTGGATGTCAGTTTGGTCAGACACCTTCCACAAACAGCAGACGTAGTGTACAGTGATACATCCACTTCCTCATGCAACTTCCTCCTGGTATAATGTAAAATTGAAGAAAAGGGCTCATTATTTGCTCCATTTAAAAGTTCAATGTCATGGATGGCTGACTGATCTACTAATCCCTTAAACTTAACAGGTTTAATAGTTTAAACGCCTTGCCCTGCAGATAAAGGAGCAATGTTCCAGAGGGTGGACAGCAAAGGTTAATGGAAGCCAATGATCATTGGGTGAAAATGTAATCTGAGGTGGAATTTTTCTTTTCGTTTCCTGGTTTGGGGTAATGTTTTCTGTATCACATTTTTTCTCTCAGTTCTACTGACCACATTGACCACAAGCAACGATAAACAGCAACAGATGGTTTGGAATGATAAATAACAACTAGTGAGACAAAGCTGATTAATTCCCTCAGTCATACCCACATCACTGGAGCTGAAATTAACTTTTTGCAATTTGTTCCCTTTTTAAATCCAAATCATTTTTAATTCACAGAAGGAAATAGCCTTTTGACAGTAGTTGTTTCCTTCTAGCTAGTTACCTAGATGACTATAGCTATGGGTATCTAACTATCTAGGAGGATTGGCTATTTCCTATTGAGAATAGCGAGTTCTGCTAGCTACTTATCTAGATAACTATTAATAGCTAATTATTCTCAAGACGAAATAGCCTTTTGAGAATAGTTGCTTCTGTCCTACCGAGTTACCTAGATAGCTAGCTGTAGCTCTCTGTGTAGCTAACTATTTAGGTAACTAGCTAGAACAAAGCAACTGTTCTCAATAGTTGCTTCTGTCTAGCAGTAACGTAGATAGCTATCTATAGCTATCTATTTTGCTTGCCAAACATTTGAGATCTAAACTCTCGTCTTAAAGCTAGCACATGTCAGATCATCAAAAATAACATAAACTGTACTTAAAAATTAGCTACATTTAGATTTCATTTAAGAGTTTTCTCAGTATTGCACTTGATTTTTCCACAGGAAGTGGGAGAAAAATAAATAAATGCCCTTCTTCCTGGTTAAGAATGGACTTTAGTTAAAGATTAAAATAATATTTCTGCACTGTTTACTTCATGGTGACACATAAAAAAATCCTGATAAATATTAACATAATATGAAATGAAAACTAAACAATTCAACTTTGATACATCAAACCTTTCATTGTTGGAAGTTAATGATTATTCCTCTCTGTGACTTTGCTGCAGAGAGAATAGTGCGGGTTTGAGCGATGAAGCCATGTGTTTAATATTTAGCTGAGCTGCAAACAGCCTGAAAGAGCAGTTTAAATTTTAGCTAATAGGTAATGTAGAATCAGAGCTGTTTGTTTTGTCCTGACACCAGGTTGCAGATGATAGCCATGGGGTCTGATCAGGATTTTTTTTTGTCACAGTAGCCTACAGTACAGGTTGAAAAAAATAAGACATCCAGGTAAAATCCTACGAGACAGAAATAAGGATTCTAATTGCAGTTATTTCTTTTACAAATGAGGCTGCAGGAGGATTACTGTACAAATGGCCATTGTCTACTTCCTGTTTGTACTTTCTGGCACAGATACAAGAACTTTCCATCTGCAGTGGCAGGACTCTATCACATCACACAGAGCTTTTGTGCATTTATCTAAGCAATGGGAAAGGAAGTGTGTTTGCAGATCAAGTATTTTTCTATTTACAGCTACTGAATATGAATAGATGGGCGTGTGTTTGGCAAACCTGGTGGGAATTAACTAAAAAAGAGGAGAAAAAACACTTAAATCAGACTGTTTAGGTCAGAAAAAGCAAGATGATAAACAACTATAGCTCATTTATTCATTAGTTTATTTGACAGTTTATTTGATAATAAAGAAAGAAGACACAACAGCCTAAAACATGTTGGTACTGTAAAACAATCTTGTCTAAAATATAACATTGAAACAAAATGTTTCCATGTTAAGATTATCACAAGACTGTTTTTTAAGCTAGTATTTGATTTGTACTGTAAAGGCCAGAAATTTGGACATTCTATACTTCTTTTCAAGTGTTCCAAGGATTAGCACATTTAAAAAAAGTTTGTTTTATTCAAAGTCAGAAAACCAGTAAGCTGTAAGAAACGTGACAGGCTTGTTCTATTTTTTGTCCTATTTTGTTTAAGCAAATAAGATCGATTTCAACACGCATCAAAGCCAAAACTCAGATGTACATCATATAAGAGATATATGAGGAAATGCTTGATTAATGAGTAGAGAATCAGGACCAAGAGGGTATACAGTTTCTTTTTAAAAATAATTATGGGCTTATAATAGACTGATAGTTGATACACATCATGGTATACAATCAAAACTATGGATGGATGCAGGTGTTACTTCCTTTGCGAGGATACATTACTAGTGTAACTGGAGCATATTCATGTCATTGTAATTAATAAAAAAAGATGTGTTGTTGAGTGGTAAAATGTTCAACATGTGGTTCAGTTTAAGGTTAATATTTTCTGTTTAAAGCTAAATGTTGCCCTCTGCTGGTTCATCATGAGTAATTTCTTCTTTGTGTTCTCATTTCTGCAGAGCACCGAAGCAGACTGTAACAGTAAGTAGCCTATCTATCTATCTATCTATCTATCTATCTATCTATCTATCTATCTATCTATCTATCTATCTATCTATCTATCT
>JBBDHI010000010.1:26185915-26204794 GCA_037177115.1 Craterocephalus stercusmuscarum | reverse complement strand
AACCTAATCTCCCTTTTCTGATATTTACAGGTGTAGTGTGTAACAAAATCAAAGTTCAGTGACAGAAATACTTTATAAATCAATGAAAAGTGTTTCTGTTGATATTTAATCTCTGTTGTAAAATGACTTGTGCTTATGTGAGCTTATAATGAGACATTTATTCAGTATCTTCTTGCTGTGGGTCCACATTCATGACAACTGCCATATTTATGCCACCATTTTTACTATGGTGTCTCTGAATGGACAAACAACTCTCTTGTGTGAAGTGAGAACCCTCTGAGTTTCTAAACTGTAGTAGAAGCTTTGTTTTTGACACTATTTGGGATGTGTCACATCTTAGAAGAACCATAGAAGAAGACTGTACATCATTTTGACGAAGTTTCAGATTGAAACATGTTTATCTGGATGAATTTTTGCCACCGATGGCCACCATTCATTCATAACTTTGCCCTTCTTTTTTATACCTTGTAATGCCCATTTCTACCACTAGATGTCAGTAAGTCTCTCTTTCAAATAATCCCATGCCTAGCAGTGTTTGGATTGTTTTGGTCCAGTCTAAAAGAGTAAACTTTCATCATTATACTCAACCATGTTTAGATGTATTTGAATTTTTACTGTATTCTCCATGAATCATGAGCTAAGACTTGCATAAACGCATCACAGAGGAGTCAGGAGTATATCCAGGTGGAAACTGTGAGATTAACACTATTTACATGAACATCCAGCTGCATTACATGTTACTGGGCGACAGTGTGAATGTTTTCTGGTCTGTTTCATCATGTAAACGTGATTCTGCACTTGATAGTGAGTTAATAAATCAGCAGATTTATTTCATAGAGCGTAAGTAGATCACAAATATTTCTTTCTGTGTTCTAAAGTTATTCTTTGAGTCTCTGAAATGAATTGAATCCGTTGATGTACAGTATATCACCACCATAACCACCGTAAACAAACATAATATAACATAACGTAACGTAATGCCTCATTTGTCTGCAGTAACTTTCATGTCCCTCTCTTTCACACTCGCTTAATTTTCCCCAAACCTTTTCTTCCACGCTCTACGTTTCTCAGTTTGAAGCCTTTGTGAGTCTGGGTCACAGGGAAACATGTAGATGTTGCTCCTGCAGAGATCTGGCCTCAAAAGATGTAAAGCATTGGCGCTTTACGAGTGTGGTGAATGTCTTACTGTGTTAATGCTTTCTTTTTGTCTCGTTTCGTGTTTTTATTTTGTACTTCTCTGCCACTCTCTCTTCATCTGTCCCCTGCAGAACCAGGCAAGATTCAGATTGGCAGCATTTCTGCAAACACCGTCTCCTTCTTCTTGAACTGGATTGCACCTGCTGGTCAAGTGTTTTCATACAAGGTTGTGTGGGAAAAAGCTGGAAATTCAACGTCTTTATTCACAAACTACACATCTGCCAACATATCAGGACTTTCCCCTGGTAATGCCTACACCATAACCATCACTGCCATTGCTGGAGACAACAAAACTGAAGGAGAACCCTACATAACATCAAATACCACAAGTGAGCAGCAGTTTCCTCCTGCTGAAAATAAAACCCATGAGCTTTAAAGAAGCCACAAAGCTGGATGACTGTTCTCATTTTGTGTCATGTGGTTCTGATTTTGCAGATCCTGCTGCGGTTGAAGACCTCTCTGTTGTTTCTGTCACAACATCATCTGTGGAGCTAAACTGGAAAAAAGCTACAGGCAACGCTGATTTCTACAAGATTCAGTGGTCTTCAAAAAATCATGGGTCCAACCAGTCTAACGCTTCTGGAACCTCCTACACCATTCAGGATCTGATCCCTGGAGTCCAGTACAACATTACCGTGATTCCTGTTGCTAACTTCGTAAAGGGGGAAGCACGCCTCACGAGTACCTTCACAAGTAGGTTATTTATTTATTTCATGATCTGACTGGGCTCACTTGTTAACTTATTTTTATTCTATTATTTTTAAGAACTATTGTCATGGCCGACTCCAACCCTGACAAAGATAAATGAAGGCTGCTCCACAGATTAAATATAAAAAAGGATGGATAGATCAAGATATTAACTCAATTAAATTAGTTCTGTTTCCTGTGAAAAGAAAACATAATGTGTGCCAGTTCCTGCATGAATGTGTTGCAGTTTGTGGAGTAAAGATGAGCAGTTTCCTCTAAACGCATCAGGAAATGGCATGGTGGGCCTTTTAAACTGGGAACACAGGGCCCAGATATTACTAATATATAGTTGGTTCTCTCTCTAAAGCTGTCTCAGAAAATACACGGCTTTATTCATTTATTTATTCAGCTTCTCTCGCTACAGAGCAAGTAACATTTATGTATCGGTGGAAGGCAACCCACATTAAGGACAAGGGTCCAAATTCAAAGGGGGTGGGGGTGGGGGGCTAACCTTGTTATTTTAAATTTTAAAAATTTTAATTGGCTGTTCCTAACTCTTTTAAGCCCAAACCCAAAAAAAAGGGTCAGAAAAGTTACCTTTAAAAACGTCTTTATTTGCCCCTTAACATAAAATGAATAAATTAAAATGAAAGAAGATGGAATAAAATAAAATTAAATTTTGTATATTTTTGTATATGTCAAAAAATATGATGTGCCTGCCGGTATCCACCAGGGGGCAGCAGACAGGCATCAGATATGTGTGTAGCGTTTTTAAAATAAACTGATCCAGGTCTCGGTGTCGGATGCTGTATGAGCATTAAAGGGTTAAATAAATGAATCAAACTGTTTATCTGTGATGGAGAAGTTGTCACCTTCCATTTTTGCCTTCACACATCTGCTTCTTCTAAAGATACATTTTTAGAGGTTCGATTTATGTTGCTTCATGTAAAAAGAAAAGATCTTGAGGCCATCATGAATTGGTTTCCCTTCTCTATGAAAGGGGTTTTTCTGTCATCAACAGAACTTCTTATCACTACCACAAACTACAGTAAATGAATATGTTTAATAAACCTGTAGTTGGATCATTAATGGTAATTTTTGCACTATAGGGTGAAACACCTGCATTTTTTATTTGGCATTTTTCATTGTGTCAAACTTTAAACGTCTCTCAAACTGAAATATGCTGAAACACTGAAGATTTACCATGAAGTGTGTTGCATTTACAAGCATTTGGCTTTTCCAGACATGAACCTCTCTTCCTTTTAAATTGGCAGAACCGGAAAAGCCTTCCAACCTCAGCTTGACTGAAGGTGGAACGAACTTCTTGAAGATCAGCTGGGTTTTGCTTCGTGGAGAGATTGACTATTATTTGGTTAACTTAACAAACAAACAGAATTCCACAATGACGTCCACCACCTCAGCCAACTTCCCTGGTTTAGAGTCTGGAACTGAGTTTGCTTTCACAGTGACTGCTGTAGCCGGAGGCTTCAATAACACATCCGACCAAGCCTCCTTTGCCACCGGTGAGTTGAAAATGCTTCTGTGAGACACTAATAACATCTCAAGAGAATTTAACCCGCATGTATATTGGTTATTTAAACTTCCATCACACAGGTATCAACTTTAACAGAAACCTACGTATTGTGATGTCTCATAAAATAAGTGCTTTAGTTAACTCAATATTGAGTTTCTTCTTTATTATTATAAATTATAATCTTCAGTACATTTATGTTTATTTTTAAATGTTTGTTTTGTGTACAAATTGTCTTCAAGTTGTGACTTAAAGGCAACCTTCGTAAACCTTTACCTCAACAATTACTCATTATTGTTTTATTTATTTCTCCCCTGAAAAACTGCTACATCTTTGATATTTTTCTAGCAACATAATCCATGTTTTAAACCCATCCACAGCATATGAATTGGAAAAAAACATGAAATTGTTGTTCTGGTTTGGAGGCGGTGAAGCAACCAAAAAACTATAACCTATAGTACTTGGAAGTTTCTTCTCCTTGGACAAACATTTCTATCAGTCTGGGTTTATTTTCGACCAGAAATTAGTGGTCAATGTTGAGGTTAATGTTGCTTATTAAGAACAAAGGATAGATTTATGTGATCTCCCTTGGTTTGCATTCACCTAGACTTTCACCAGACACGAATAGAAGCACACTGTTTGGTCTGCACTCGGTCTGAATATCTGAGAGGGACATGACATGTGCATATGTGTTTTTCTTAATCTACCTCCGGTATAGTACACATGGTATACATCATTGGAAAGATGAGTTTCCTGTGATGATAATGATATATACTGTAGCATCCCAGGCTAAACTCAGAGCTGGAGATTCAGTAAACACTTTAAAGCCATACTGTACTCCAGTAACAGACGATACTGCAGTAAAAACACTCCTGTTACATCAACAAGGCTCCAGTTAAATAACTGCTCCACAACAAGGTAAAAACTGAAGGATTTGAAGGCGTTAAAGCTGAAGCTTTGTTGTTTGCCAAATATTTCCATGATGGTACTGCGTACGATACATAATGGAGGGTCACTGAAGCGGGTCGAGGTATTGGTACCTAATGTGGAACCTGATTTTATAGAATCGACTTACGTAGGAAGTTGTTTTATTCCCGCCATGTAGCAGTTTGTTGGTCTTTTTTATTCAACACATACCTGCACATTTGCAAAGAGTAGAATTTTCCAAATACATCATTTGTAACAAGATTTATAATGAAAATATTAAGTATGAAGTTACTAAATGACTTTTCCTCCACTTATCCTTTTATTTCAGCACCAAATCCAGTGACTGATCCTAAATGCAGCGCCAACTCCACCACAGCAATAAACGTGAACTGGTCAAAACCTTCAGATGCCAAGGATTACTACACATACTTGGTTGGAACCACTAACAATGTTACAGTTGATCCCCCAAATGTAAATGGTACTAGCACTGTTGTATTGCATCTGGAACCGGGAACAAACTACAGTATCACTGTCACCACAAAAGCTGCACTTGGTGTTCGGTCCACTGCAGTCCAGACATCCTGCTACACAAGTTAGTACATTCATGGTAAAACATTTTACTTTGAAATTAATGTTATTTTCTTTTGATTTTAATGTTCTGCTTTATTTGATTCAGTGCCCAAAGCAGTGATCAATCTGACAGTAGTGGAAGTGAACACAACATTCATCACGCTGATGTGGATCAAGCCAAGTGACTATAAGCCCTCCTACTCCTACCTGGTGGAGACGGTCCTGGGCTCAACGAAGTTGAGAGCAAATTACACAAATGAGGAGAAATTTAAAGTTGATGGTCTGACCCCTGGAACGGAGTACACCATTAATGTGTTCACAGTTGTAGCGGGGGTCTTTTCCACCAAGGAAAGCCTGACGAAATACACAAGTATGTCATGATTATGTCTGAAATTACAATTCAAAGTAACGGATTTAATAACAGTTTTATATCAACAGTGCTAAAAGCCACATGAGCTGAGATATAACAGCTAGTTTACTGAATGGGTGACTATTTCAACTACATTTCTACACTCCCCCTCAAACAAAGGTGTCCTCAAAAAGCCTTCACTTATTAAATTGGTGATTTATCCATTTAAATGAGTAAACCTCTCTCCAGAGTCACATAAGCCATAATTTCCCCAAAAACTCCCAGCAACAAGTGATCTGGTCTTCATTTGTAGGTCTTCTGAAAGTTTGTGCTTAAAAAAAAAGTACTTGTAGTTTAATGTTTTATTGGGTTTTGTAACATGTGATACTTTTAGGATGACTATTTTTTACATAGGTTTTTGTATGTGCATTGCATTCCATTTCTTTCAACAGGGGATACTTTTTTCTTGGAGGGGAACATTCAAAAATGAAAATAAGACTACTAGGACCACTTTAAAGCAAAAGCTAAAAAGCCCCACCCATGCTGGTTTCATGCTTTTATGAGTGACACCCTCACCAAAATACTGGTTCTGGCTGAGTCCGGTTTTTCCATGAAGCAAAAGTTAGAACAACAACTTATATACTGTGAAATAATCACAATGGCTATGAATGTTCAAAGCCTCAAGGACCCCATGTGGCCCCAAGCTGGGAACCACTGGCTCAGATCAATTATGGAATAAATTATCCATCAATACTTATCTGTCCACATTTGCACCAAAGGTGGCAGTAAAACGTTATATTAGGGCATGTTAAGGAAAAAACGAAATAATAACCAAGCAAAAAAAGAAAGAAGTAAAAAGCATCTGTTCTGCGTATAAAATATCAAACCTGGATAACATGAAATGCTGTAAAATCTGCCACCAGTGAATGAAAATAAAGAACATAATGAACTCTGTGGCGACAAATATTTTCTGTCAATGTTTCTATAATTACAATAACTAATTTTAACAAAATGTAACTTAAGAGTTTCTGATAGACCTGACATATGTTGGGAAAATTATTTTTTCATGCAAAGCCTATAAAAACGTGTAATTTGCATTCTTACAGTATCTGGACAAGTTGTTGACATTACAGCCATCGGAACCACGAGGAACCTGACGGTGAGCTGGACTAAGGCACCTGGGAAGGTGTCGTCGTACTTGGTGATGCTCAAAGGCGACAAGCAGATGAACCAGACTCTGGACTCAGAGACTGTGCAGACCGTTTTCACGGACCTGACACCAGGAGTCCTTTACTGTGTGGGAGTGGTCACCATAAGTGGACCTGTTAACAACAGCCAAACACAGTGCAACGCTACTTGTGAGTAAGAACCACGTTGTAGCTTATGATTCCCTCAGTCTTCGTTTTACTGACGTGTTTCGCTTCGTCTATTAAGTTCCCAACCCTCCTGGCCCCATCACCGTGGACTTTCAGACTACCTACTCCATCAATTTCACCTGGCCGCTTCCAGAGGACATGGCCCATAACCAGTACAACTTCAGTGTGTCCGGCAGTAACGTCTCTGATCAGACAAAAAACAACTGGTACCTGCTGAAAAGTCTCACCTCAGGAAGCCTCCACAACATAGCTGTAGTCACTGTGGGTGTGCTTGGGTACAAGAGCACAACAGTAACAGCTGCAAACTATACACGTAAGTCACACTCACCTCCCTGCTGTGGGTTAAATCAACTTCAAAATTTTATTCTCTTATTCTTAGACATTGAGATTAAGTCTTTTTTCTAATTAAGTAATCAGCTTATAGAGTGGCATATTATTATTTTTGTAGTTATTTCAGTGACAGCTCACTGTAACATATGCATTATTGGTTGGGAAGTGGCAGCATGACATGCAGATGGTTTTATGGAAAATGTCTACAGTATCTTGGTGCGCTATATTCGTGGCATTACAGTCCCAGAACATTTGAAATGTAATGTTTGCTCCTGATTCACAGCATCTTTTCTGTCTCACTTCTTCAGGACCATACAGTGCAACGGATCTGAAGCAGACAGAAATCACCACAGATTCAGTGACCTTGGTGTGGGGACAGACGGACAGTAAACCTGAGTACTCCTATGAAGTTCAGGTTGAGATTCCTGGGAGATATCCTATAGTTACTGCTAATACTACCATAAAAGTAGATATGCTTCATTCTGGGAGCAGGTACAACTTCACCGTAACGACCAAGGCTGCAGACGGCACCAGAGCAGAACCTGTGACTGTTCAGTACTACACACGTATGTACTGCATATTGGTTTATTTATGTTGTGTTACGATTAGGGATGCACTGATACCAGTATAGGGTCCAATACTATCTGCATGTACTTGAACTCGTACATATAAAGTGTTCTGCTACTACACTAAAAACTAGGACTGACAAAATTAACACGTTGATACAAAAAAATGACTCTGTGTTCATTTTTTAACCCATAAACAACAAAGTCAGTCCCAATGACTCATTACAAATCTGTCGTCTTGGTGAGAGAAGGTGATTTAAGGCATGTAGCTACCTCCTTACAGCAGTCAACTAAATAAAAAAAACCTTTATCCTCCTTATTCATGAAGATTCTGACAGGTTCTGACAGGTTTCCTGCCTCACACTCAGAGGATGGCTGCAGGATGACCCCTTTACTCAGTAACACACATCCTTGCACTGACTTTCTGCTCCACACTCCTTACTGGTGAACTCTAATGGGATTTATTTGTACTCGGTACTGACAAGAACTCAAATGTTGGTACTTGTGCTTGATTTTAATAAATGTGGTATTAAGCAGGGCTGCATGGTGATGTGGTGGTTCGCTCCGTGGCCTCAAAGTAAGAAGCTGCAGGGGTTCAAGTGGTTGTTCAACGACTGAAAGCCTGGCAGTTAGAATCCCTCTCCCCCAGTCATGCCATTATGTCCTTAGGCAAGGCATTCACCTTCCTTGCTTCCAGAGTCGCTGGCAACTCTAAATTCTCTCTGGGAGTGAGTGTGAGTGGATTTTTGTCTCGCTGTTTTGGCCCTGTGATAGACCACTGACCTGCCACTCGCTGGGACGGGCTCCCTCTTCCCTGCAACCCTGCAAAAAAGAATGAATGGTATCAGTGCATCCCCAGTTACAGTAAAAAACACAATATTACAGAGGTGAATGCTATGCAGTGTCATTAAGGCTTTTTAGTAGAACAAGTCATTGCTATAGCAACATTACATCCAGATGCTTCTTTACGTGTCAAGCCTGTGTGGTGCTCTGCACTAGTGGTGTTAACACCTCTAAGTCTTAGTAAATTCAACCTGCCATCTTCCGTGGTGACTGTATGTTCATCCTCTCACCTCCTCAGGACCGTTAAGTGTGACAAACCTGACCCAGACAAAAATCACCACAGATTCAGTGACTTTGGTGTGGGTCCAGCCAGAGAGGAAGCCACACTACTCCTACGAAGTAAAGGTCACAGGCCCCGACTATGGCTCACCTAACACGTCGGTAACTTATACCAATGATACTACTATACAAAGTGTCAATCTTCGGTCGGGAAGCAATTACAGCTTCACCGTCACGCCTCAGACCCCAGACGGCACCAAAGCAAAACCTGTGACTGTTTATTACTTCACACGTACGTACAGTAAATCTTTTCAGAAACTGATTGATTGATTTCACTGTGTAACAACGAGCCAAGTGTGTAAGTGTAAACGAGCAACTCCTTCTGTGTTTTCAGGGCCACACAATGTCACAGAGCTGAAAACTGAAGCCATAAACACATCTGCTATTTTCATAAGTTGGACCAAACCATCAGAGTACAGGAATGACTATCGCTATAAGCTGACAAGCAACAACCTTGAAAACCGCACCTTGGCCGGAGAAAACGTTACGATCTCTGAACTCTCTCCTGGAACCAACTACGGGGTCTGTGTTTCTGTGGCAGCAGCAGATGGCACTGAAGGGGAGATAGTATGCACCTTCCAGTACACCAGTAAGACTCCATTTGTGTTTTTTTTCTTAAGTTGTCAGAGTGGAGCGGCTTTCATTTCCCCCCATCTGAACATTCACAGAACCCGAGACAGTACAGCCCAGTGTCTCCAGTGACGGCTCCAATAGCTCGATCCTGGTGTCATGGACCAAACCTCATGGAAATGTGGAGCGTTATAAGGTTCTGCTGAATAATACTCAAAAAGATTTCAGCAGTAAAAGAGAGCTGAACTCTACCAGTACCTCCATCTTGTTCCCCAACCTGTCAGCTGGCATCAATTACAGCGCTGTGTTGACCACATGCATCGGACCATTTAGTGAATCTTCCGAAGCCGTTACTAATGCAACGTGTGAGTATGAAAAAATGGAATCAGGTTGGATTTACACACTTTGATGTTTTTTTTTATTTTTATCCATTTAAACTACAATGAACTTTTAATTATTACACATTAGAATGATCTTTTTCTATGCAGACGACATCCAACTGTTAGAAACACAATATAAAATAACTTCACTGCCTTTCTTTTTTAGTTTGATGCCATCTGAAATTCGAGAAATAATGTCATATAACTGTACAGGAAGGCTGATTTTTGTTAAAAATGTGCTGGTGTGTTGTTGTCGGTGTGCATGTGTCCTTGCAGTCCCCAACCCTCCTGGGCCTATTGAGATCCTGACAAAGACAACCAGCTCCATCACATTTAGTTGGGCAGAAGCCCCTCTAATGACATCAGGATTGTTCCACTATAACTTACAAATTCAGGGAGAGCTATACAGTATTAACAGCACTAATACTAAAACCACACACACCTTTTCCAACCTGTCCTCTGGGACGTCCTATAACATCTTTGTGAGAACCATTGGACTCATGGGCTTTTCAAGTGAGAGCGTTAACAGACAAATGATCACAACAAGTAAGGATTTTATTTTTGTTTCAGTTTTGTATTCACATTTGAAATAAAATGTTAATTTCTAAAATTTCTTTCCAATCATCAGGACCGCATAACGTGAACAATCTTACCGCCGATCCCCTCGTCAGGGACCTTAATGTCAGTTGGAACGAACCTCTTGAACCAAAAAACAGCTATTCTTACAACGTGATGTGGCAAAGTTCAGATGGGACGGTTAAAAACGCCAGTACGACCAAAACGAAGTATCCCATCGCTGATCTGCAACCTGGGAGCGAGTACAATATCAGTGTCACCACAGTGACTTCAGATGGAACAGAGGGTGCTTCTGAAATGATCAAGATCTGCACAAGTACGTTCATAAAAACTTCATTTCTTATGCAGTTTATACCAACTGGTTTGACACATTTTTTAATGCAAAATATGAGATAAATCTGCAGGGTTACATTTTGTAATTTTCACTTTGGTTATTGTAATGAAGAAGAGGTTTTTATGTAGACCTAATAAAGCTCATGCTGAACCCGCCCTAATGAAAGAGATAATATCATATTCCTTTTTCTTTCAGCCCTGACATTTATTTCTGTTTCGTTGCTGCAGATGCAAGCCCAGTGAAGCTACTCACATGCAATGGACCAAACTTAAAAGAAGCACAAATCTCACTGAACTGGAGTAAACCCGATGGTGTGAGCTCAGAGTTCGAGATTGTCCTGAAAAACGTTGAAACCAATGAGCAAATCATAAATTCCACCTTCCCCTGCTGCAATCTCACTGCTTCCAAACTTAAACACAATTCATTATATGAAGTGACTGTAAGGACTAAAAGCTGTGGACTTCCCAGTACACTTCAAACTCAACAGTGTAAAACAGGCATCACCGGTAAGTCCTCATCTCTAGTGGTTTCTGTAGGTGTTTAGATCTTTACCTGAAAATTTACCCCTCAACAAGTAGAAGTAAAATGTTTTTCTTTTTTATTTAAGATCCTCCCATTCCTCAAAACTACAGCATTCTATTACTTGTGAGCACAAGGGACCACACGAAGTTCACGGTTCAGATAGATAACAGCCTGCTGGACGGAAAAAACGGACCAATCACACATGTTGGGCTGCTGGTGAAAAATAGCGGCCAAGGACCAGGTTTGCAGTTTGTGCTCAGCTGACCGTTTATCAGCTATTTATTCATATTTTTTTATATGTATAAAACAGCCTGTTTACATGTACACCAAAAATGTGTGAGTGTGTAGAGAAATTAGCAAATTTATAGTGTCATAATGTTCAGATTTTAGCCTTTTTTACTTAATTTGCTTGTTGTGGTTCTGTGTTCAGTTTTACGCTTAAAAGTTTGATTAAAATATTAAGTATGATTAGATTTTCTAATTTAGAAAATGCAGAAAAAGGCTCTTATGATAAAAAAAAATGCCAACAAACAAACCATTCATAATTGCTAAATTAGACTAAAGCAGAAGCTCTAAGCGATACTCAAAGAAAAGCAGTTGGAAGCTGAAACAGTCAAATCTTCTATGAGAATAGAGTTAAAGAGTTGAATCTCTAAAAAGAACCAAACTTCCCATTGTTTCCATATGTGCTATTCTGTTTTTTGAATTTGCGTAGCTTCCACCCAAAATCAACTCCTCTTGCTGAGAAGCGTTTGATAAAACTATATCACTTGTATATCTGGACACCTGATGTTAAAAATAATTCTATATAAAAGGCTGGAAAACTAAACTTGGAAACTTAATGAATTTGCAGTATAAACTGCTTTTTGGTGGATGTTCACAGCTGTGACAAAGCACCCAAAATAAGCGGCGATTATGGCAAATTCGCATTTTTAATAAGGTCTGAGTAATGAAGCAAAGACTATTTCTCTGCCTGTCAGTATTATATGTGGTGCATTTTTTTGCACATTTTATTGTAAGCATTGGGGTGGATGTGGTGGTGGGATGGGGGTTGATATCATTATCGTGGATGAAATGGGGCCCTGAAGTAAAACATTTACCTGCTGGAGCCAACATTAAGACCTGTTGTAATGTTAAACATAAACAATGTTTGTGTAACAGGAAGTGACATCACCACACAACTACGTCATAGAAATAAGTCAGATACTGGCCTAGTAAATGTAGACACAGATATTCTGTATATTGTAATTTTAAAGTGGATCTGATTGCAGTAATCTGATTACTAATATTTATTTACTCAGTGTAAATAAATATTATATTTCATACATTAAATGTTAAGTGAGTTATTAATAAGGTGAGTTACTGTAAAGAGATGTTACTATTTGTTTTCTTTAGATGTTCCTGATAAAACATTTTTGGAGAAAACATATGATGACTGGAAACAAGGATCTACCACAGTATACCTGGCAACAGTTACACCCATTGCCTCCCAGTCACGCAGCATCCAGAACAGCCAAAACAATTCCGCCCATATTTCCCTCGTAGTAGGAAGTGGAAGTCAGTGGGAGGGCTACAACAATGGTCCTCTGCAACCCAGTGGATCTTATCAGTAAGAAAACCAACCACAATTCGTTTCAAGATTGTTCAACCATTCTTTCATGTGTTTTTAAATTAATTCTGTGTTTATAATTGTTCCTGAATTAATTTTAATTTGTGATTTGGAAGTGTTGAATGTTGCTGTTTGTAGAATTATTAAAGCACTAAGCCCATCAGGATGATCAATAATAGATGATCAAAATTTGCTTATTGTATATGTAAAAGTTTGTTTTATAAAAATGATTTGAAGTTTCTAAAATTAAGTGGTATGTTTCATTTTGTAGATATGCAGTTGTGCTTTTTACCAATCTGCCTTCGGAAAGCTTGAGCACAGAGAAGAAGATAATGGTGAACAGCTCTGTGTTGTTACTCTCCATTGTACAGTTCTCTGAGGTTGTTGTACTTAACAAAGATCCAGGTACAGCTTCAAGAACCCAGATGGGGGTTTTGTGAACATATTCACTAACATAATCTATGAAATTGTGACTAACCTCCTTTTTGTCTCTTTGTCATAATCTGTATAAACATTTTAGCTATCACTGCAATTGCTATCGGAGCAACGCTGGGAATTTTTGGAGTTCTCTTTATTATCCTCATGGGCTTCATCATCTACTGGAAAAGGTTGGTCACTGTCTTTAGTGATAGATATAAAGACAAAGTAGAATTAAAGCATAGAAGCTCGAAACTGATGACATAATGTTCTGCAGATTGTCCAAAAAAGAGGCGTCCGACATCCAGATTCATACAATGAGGCAAGTTTCCACTTTTAACGCAGCATATTTTGTGCAGAATGAATTTATTGGTGCCAGCTGTTAAAGTAATTGTTGCTTTTTCTTCTTTATTTCTTCTAGGGCTAAAGTGTAAGTATTGGTTCTTTAAATCTAAAAGTACAATTAGACTATTTGGGATATTTGTGATGAAAACTCATCATTTGTTTGCGGGTTTGAGCAGAAGTGCGGCGGTGAGGGTAGAGGACTTTGAGGTGTATTACAAGAAGCAGAGAGCTGACTCCAACTGTGGCTTTGCAGAGGAATTTGAGGTAAATAGACTGTTTTTATTCAGTTTTTATCTGAGATTCTTATTAGTCTAATATTGTGCTCATATTTTCTTACTTTGTTTACTTTATTATTGTTTGCAGTCACTGATTGAGAATCTAAACTTCATTCCCTTGTGTATGTAAACACAGCAAAATGATGATAAAGAATCTTTGATCCTGAAATATAAACTACATTTATGATTTAACTTCATAATGCCCAGCAGTTTTTGTGAAACAAGTTTTCATCCACAATTAATGTATTTATATTTATTTCAGCATGAACAATTAATGCTGTGCTATAATATTTAAAACTCCTGAGAATGAATTGTGTCCCTGCAATTAATCTGACACTAAATATACCTGAGATATAGCCTGCATACAGGAGAAATACTGTTTATCAAGGGAAATTCCTCCAAAAAAGGAAAATTATGTGAACTTTGTGGATTTGGAGTTTGCATAAATGAGAGCAAGTATTTTTTAAGATATTAATTCTTTATTTGGCACTTTAATGAAATTCAAAAGAACAAACAAACAAACAAAACAAAAACAAACAAAAATATTTAATGTATATTACTGTTTGTTAATGTGTGATATTATTGTAACGCAATAGTGTGTTATAATTGTAGCCACCAGAGGGCGGGAGACAGCCAGCTAATGTGCAACAGGGTTTTTACCATAAAGCAGTCGTTCCTCCAAATAACATATTAGCATCACGACATCCATAATTAATGCAGGTTCAACTCTGCATTAACATGTTAATTTTGACAGCCCTGAAAAATGTAGGCTATTTTTTTCTTTTATAATTATCAGTTGACCCTTTGAAATTATTTTGTAACCCACAGTTTGAAAACCACTGAAATGAAATGATGCAGAGTTCTTTCGATGCCCGTATCAAATATGCTACATGCAACATTAAAGGGTTCATATAAATCATCTTTTAAACAACTATTTTTCTTTGCTTTTAAAGGACATGAAGCCGGTTGGTACTAGTCAGGCTAAAATCCATGCTCTGTCTCTGGAGAACAAGCCTAAGAACCGCTACAACAATGTGCTTCCTTGTAAGTGACTTTTTATAAATACCCTGCGCTGCTGCTTTCAGCACTAACGCTCCTCATTCTTCATTCATTAAGAGCATTTAACCAGAGTTAGCAAATTCCAACATTTAACAGTTTGGGTACATTTATTGCCAAAATCCAGTCTTTTATCTTTTCATTTACACTCTTCTTCACCTCCCAGACGATTCATCAAGAGTGAAACTTTCTATTATCCATGGAGATCCACATGATGACTATATCAATGCTAACTACATGCCGGTGCGTACTGACTCCTATTAACGCAGCTCTGCCTCAGTCATTGCTTCAGTTTCAGCAAACTTCCTCCTGCACAACATGGACACTGTTCTCTGAATTTCATTGCATATTTAAAAAAAATATTGCTAATGGACTATTAAGAAACTTAAGGAAGTTTAACTCTCCTACATCACTAGAATTCTTATCCCAAGACAAAAAAAGATGATAAATAACACATATTTTTACATAATAATGTTTTTTTAGATAGATGTTATAGCATTGATTTCAGTATTCAGCATACATAGTTATCTAGTGTTTTTTTATTTAACACCTTAAATGCCTGTTTTTGTGATAAAAACAAAAACATTTTTCCATCCCACAGCTGCAAAATGTTTTTTTGGGGGGGAGGGGTGAGATTATCAGAGCGTTCAAGTGTCAAAAATTGGCATCAACACTGATTTTGTTGTGTAAAGCTATTTGTGTCACACCTTAGAAACAGAAATATATTTTATACATGATTTAAAAAAAAATTAGATAGTATCAAATGGCGTTAGTCCTCAATTAGAGCAAATATTCATGGTGGGTTTTTTAGGCCCTTAAAAATGGCAGAAAAACTATATTTTTCAATTATATTTGGATTTTTTGGGGGTACTGAGAGCATGCAAGAAAATATATGTGAATTCTTTAGACAATATGAGTTCTTTATGCTTTCATTATCATGATTATATATCTTGGTATATTGTGACGCCCTTTCAACATAACGATTTATTCCTTTAAAACTTAATGGTTTTGCATGTTGACCATTCACCTTCATCTGCATGTGAGAAAGTCTGAATGTTTTCTCTGGTTGGGCTGATGATCCGTCGTGCAGGGCTACCTCTCCAGGAAGGAGTTCATTGCAGCTCAGGGTCCTTTGCCCGTGACAGTCAACGAGTTCTGGAGGATGATCTGGGAGAAGAACGTGTTTACCTTGGTCATGCTGACACGCTGTAATGAACAAGGACGAGTGAGTAGGAAGCGACACGACCAGCAGCAACAAATTCCAGCGTCTCTGGATCTGTTTGAATAAAGATCATTGATGTTTCTAGATGTTTCATTGATGTTTTTTTTGCTCCTCTTTTCACTTTTCAGGTTAAATGTGAGCAGTACTGGAGTCCTGGCACCAAGCACTTTGGAGACATCACTGTGACAACAACCTCTGAAATACCACTAGATGACTGGACCATCAGGGACTTTGACGTAAAAAATGTACGTATTAAAGTGAGGAAAAAAGCAAATATGATAAAAGGTATGGTTTAGTGTTATTCGATACTTGAAATATTTCTAATATTTTTTCTTATTTCAGGAACTGTATGTGTGAGTTGTGTGTGTGTCTTGAAACAAGTTTTTGTGACGCATGTGTGATTTTTGTTTTTATGGGAAATATCTGGGTATCATCTGTAGGCATCATTCATCATTCAACTTAAAAAAAGAAACACAAAAAATAAAGATAACAAAGAATTGCATTTCAAATCAAATCTGGACCCCAAAAAATCGCAGAAGAATCAAACCGGGAGGAAAAGTTCCTCCCAGCCATATAAAATAACTCATTTCAATATTCAGTAACTAAATAAGAAATTTACTCTAAAAACACTATCAATAATCGTACACATTCTATTCTTGCCAAGTATATACTAAACAAGATAATTGATTATTGGCTGAAAATAAGGTTGCAGGACTTGGTTAGACCACTGTTGCAGCATTGAGGGTTAATACAAATGTTTCGATATTTTGCTATTTGTCCACCAGGTGAAAACAGCTGAGGTCCGTTCAATTCGTCACTTCCACTTCACCGCCTGGCCAGATCACGGAGTTCCAGAAACCACTGAGCTCCTCATCAGCTTCCGGCATCTGGTCAGAGAACACATGAACCAGTACTCCAGAAACTCGCCCACGGTGGTCCACTGCAGGTACGAACGGAAAAAAAAGCCCCTTTTCACAATCTGCTACACATGACTGTTTCAGAAATGACACATATGTGATCTCTGCTCTGTTTCCCTTCCTGGCTGCTCAGTGCTGGCGTTGGCCGAACAGGCACCTTCATAGCCATCGACCGCCTCATCTTCCAGATCGAAAGGGAAAATACTGTGGACGTGTATGGGATTGTTTACGACCTGCGAATGCACCGCCCCCTCATGGTGCAGACGGAGGTAGCAAACACTACAGCTTCTGTTTTGGTTTTTTCCCCCACTTTGTTTGAAATGACTCTGATGTTTTGTGTTTGTTCGTCTGCAGGACCAGTACGTGTTCTTAAACCAGTGTGCCTTGGATGTCATCCGGTCGAGAACTGGGACCAACGTGGATCTAATCTACCAGAACACAGCCGCACTCTCCATTTATGAGAATGTAGAACGAAAAAAAGGTTTTCGCTAACAAAGATCTAAGATTCAAAAGTTTTCCCTTTAAACTTTTTATTTTAAGCAGGAAACTGTGCAGATGTGTGTAAAGGGAACGATTTTAACAGACTGTGCTATTAGAGTCACGCTTGTAGTGAAAATCTACCAACATTCAGGATTTAAACTTCTATTTTGTATTTATTGTTTTCAAAAAGTTGAAATTTTGATAATGAAGGAAACTGTGTGAAGATGCAATAGTGGATGATGTATACTTCTGCCTTGGATTCTGTTTTACAGATGCACCATTTTGGATTGCACAATAGTTGTAAAAACTTCTGATTGCTTCCTACTGTATGTGACTCACTGAAGTTTTGCTCAGGTAGTTTTTGGATGCTGTATAGATATTTTTTACACTTTTAATGAAGAAAAACTCGGAGTTGCCTTGTTCAAAACAAATGCTGGTAAAAATAGTGTGCCTTCTAACTGTCTGTATGCTTTAAGACCAAAAGGGGGCACTCTTTCTTTTTTTTTCTTGAAGATAATAGGGACTATATGATATTACAGGAAATCTTAAATTATGGACTTTTTTCTTTGCAACAAATAAGTCAATATGAATTGTGCAATTTTTTTAAATGTCATGTTTAATTATTTTTTTCTATTAATGTGCACTGCAATATGAATGATGCACTGGATGCATTTGTCCTCTACACTGTCCGCTTTAAACAAAAGACATTTTTTCATCAGTGTTGCTTGTTGTATTTTGGCCAGTGGCTTATGAAACAGAATCTTTCCCTTGCCACCCTTCATTTGATAGTTACAGCTCAGGAACGGTACGTTTTTCTGGTATGGTGTTTGGGTTTGGTGATAAAAAAAAAGGAAAAAAAACTCAAACATACTGTTAAAAACTGAGATGCCTCTTACATTGTGATGTTTTACTGATGTCCATCTGTTCTGCACTGTACATTCCTCACAGAAACTGTAATGCTGTAACTTCCTGTTAAATATCTGACCCATCTACGGTCATTTCCTGTGATGTTAAAAATCGCCAGAGAAGCGAAGGCTTTATTTTTAGCTTCTAAAGGGCAGAATTTTCCATGAGGCAGGTACGTTTTTGTAGATATTTTTTAACTTGTGTTCTATTTTTGCAATATTTACAATAGTTAGAAGCACTTATGTTTTTTTAAAAATCCAAATAAGAAATCAGTCAAACGTTTTATGGTATTTTTATAAATGCTTTCTGATATGCTTGCTGGTTCAATGCAATTATACTAAAAGAGTTATGATTTTAAATATGTCTATCTTTCAGTCAGTCCAATGAAATGCGGATTAAAGATGAAAACGCATTGTGGCCTCAGTTTCCGCTACAAGAATCCACAGCTTCATTATGATTAAAGCTTTATTCTCACAATATTATGTTTGTGCATTTCAAATTCACTTATATAACTTTGAACATTATACTTTCCTATATCTACATCTATCTATCTATCTATCTATCTATCTATCTATCTATCTATCTATCTATCTATCTATCTATCTATCTATCTAT
>JBBDHI010000010.1:26170699-26182919 GCA_037177115.1 Craterocephalus stercusmuscarum | reverse complement strand
GCGGCCATAAAACTTATCGTGCTCATTTTTTCTTATCGTTCAATTAATTGATTTATTGATTATCGCGACAGGCCTAGATGAATGGTCCCATATGTAACTTGGATTATCAATATTGTTGTTTTATGACAATTATGCAGTCGTACAATAGCACAAGAAAGGAATTACTTCCCTCTATAGAGACACATTTTTATTTCCTAATAGTATTGAGTCATTGCTTTTTGTTTCTACAGGTTAACATACAATCTAAACTTCATTTTGGTATTACATGTTATGCTCACCTTTCTTTAATGTGCATGAGCATCCAGCGTGCTATAAACGAATACAGCCTAATAGGAGATGATAGCAAAACATGTATTAGCATATTTTATTTAGTTTAAATACTCCTAAAACCATCAGGTTGCTGCACCGAGGTAAACATTTAAGCTGTTTAATCTAATACGGTATCACACTGACAGAAATGACTGAAATCATGCATGTGTTTTAGTATTAGTCAGTAATGCTATCATGACAATCCTTGTCTGCTTCAAATGCTGAGTGTCGGCCAACCTTTACTTGCAGTATTAGACTTTGATTAGATAGTGAGTAAATGTAGAGCTTTATCAGTTTTGCACAATTTATAAAGATAGAGCTTATTATTAGGAATTGTAGAGTTGAACTAAAATAGAGATTGAAATAACATTAAAGTACATTTTGGTCGGTAGTTGTAAGCTATACTAAAGCTTCTCACAAAGAAAATATGGGAAAAGAAACTGTGCAGAGGGCAGGCACAGGAGGAAATGGATACCAGAGCGTGAGATGTCAGGTGATACCTGGGAAATTGCAGCAGAGCGAGAATAGATGGTTAATCATGGTGTCTTTTGTTCTGCGCTTTTCTAGTGAAGCACTGTGCTTTCTCTATTCAAGCTGTTGCTTGGCATGCTTTGTCACCTTCCTGACCTCTCAATTACTCTGTCTTTCACGTTGTAAAAAGGACTAATACCTTCTGCTGTGATTTGCTGTCAGACTTATGTTGGACAAAATATTCATCCAATATTGATTGACTGCAAAAGGTCAGTCTGCACATGGTGTCAATAACAGAAATGGTAACACAGAAAATGTTTGAAGGTCATGAATATTGCATGGGCATTGAAACTGGGTCATTAAATCGTTACAGACACTACTCGAATTTGCATATCAGATTTTTTACAAGTACTGCCCCAAATAGTGTCCTTCCTATGGGTTTCTTTCGGGAGTCTTAATGTTTCATATCAAACATTTCTTACATTTTATAACTTAAAATAATGACGAGAGGTTTTCTGTACTGATCTGCAAATTCCTAAAGTCTGGTCACGCCATGTGACAGTCTGCCTTGCCCTAATCAGTTGGGGATATATAATGGTGTTGGGCCCTAAGCCTATCAAGTAGAACTGTGGCTTTGCTCTGCTGTGAATGACAAATAGGGAAAGAGCAATAGTAAATGAAGCAAGGACAAAGGGATGGAAAGAATATGAAGAGCTGTTTGAGTCACTTTTTGTGGGTGGTGGTTAGTTCTGTTGTGTTATTACTTGTTTTCTAGCAGGAAGACAGAGTAACAGATGTCCCAGCTTCCACACTGAGATGTGAGGGATACTGAGAAAATATCATTCAACCACAGACTGATGTATTTTTATTGAAGAGGGCACTTAAGGCAGTCTAGTTTGTCTGAGTTTTTACATTGCTATGTGGGTTGCTGTGGACTTTTTTTTGCATGTCATCCCTCCTCTCACTTCTAATTCCAGGCTTTTCACTAATACTCACTGACAAAATGCAGGCAAATTTACGGCTGTCCTAGTCTATATATAAACACTGAAATACTTTCTAGTATTTTTTGAAGGTATGGCTATTCTAGTCTGTACAATGGAGGTGTCCCACTCCTGAGTTTAGAAGTGGCTCAGCACCTTTCCAGTTCCCCTGGAAAATGCTTTCCCCAACAACTTGTGGGGGAATCTAGGCTAATACTGCTCCATTCTGAATCTATCTCTCTGCGCCCAGAGAGCAAAAGCACTTTTAGCCGCCTCTGTTGTGCCAAGATTCTTGTCTCCTGCAGATTTTTATTCAGTGACTGCAGCAGTGAGGTGGCCTGTATGAATCAAACAGGTCCTCTTGTTGCAGAAGTATTCCCCTTCTTTTAAATAAAGGAAATCTATTGTAATTGGATTGTTGTAATTTGAACCTATTATAAATTATATTAAAACTCTGTAATCATGCAGACATGTTGCAAAAGCTTCCAAATTCAAACATTGGAAATTTTCAAGCACCTGTCTGAGATTTTATTGTCCGTTTACTTAATGATTCCATGTTTTTTGTTGTGGCTGTTTTCTATGTTCTGTTTGATGACTTTAGCTTCAATCACACTGGTGCTGTTTGCAATATCAGCATGCTGCTTTCAGTACACACTGGAACAAGAGTTGTTCCGATACCGGTATCGGTATCGGAAATGCCTCTGATACCACCCCAAATTCTGGTATCGGTATCGGCGAGTACTGGAGTTCAGGTGGCGGTGAGTACTGGAGTTCAGGTAGCAATTTGATACCACTTAATTTATGAAAATAACACTGACACTGTTCTTCTTTGTTGTACTTAAAACAGTTGCACTGTGCAGCTGTCTGCAGCCTACTGTTTTAGAGGGTTGGACAAGGTTAGATAAAGAGCTAATACACTGGATTCTCCCACCAGCAAGACTGCATTTTAAGATAAATGGCTTCAGTTTGCTGTATTCATTCATTGTTCTATAAAGAGTTTAACCTGAGCCAGGCCTGATCACAATGCTAATCATATCGCAGCCATGCAGGTGTAATATCACATTTGTTTTATTATAATGTGGTATCGGCCGATACCAATAGCACAAGTACCGGAATCGGTATCGGGAGGAAAAAAGTGGTATTGGAACATCTCTAACTGGAACCACATTATGATGGGTATTAGGGCTGGACGATTATGGAAAAAAATATACTCCCGGTTATTTTGATTGATATTGAAATCACAAATATACATGATTATTGTTGATTTAAAAAAGAAAGTGTGTATTGAACCATGAAAATTCAACCTCATATTAGGGCTGGGCGATATGGCCTCAAATCAATCTTACGATATATTGAGAAGTTCATCTCGATAACGATAAATGACCGATAACAGCACAATAGTGCAAAATTTATATTTGCCACCATGTAATGTCAGACTGATGTGCCACTCTGTTCTGTACATGCTGGGAAATGAGTTTTTGTAAAATATTTCAAATGAATTAATTCATGCTGGGACCAAGAAGTAGTGACTGGGCAGCCCCAATGTATTTTCATTTTCTTAAAATATCAAATTTATCTATATGGGCAAAAGTGATATCCGTTATCATTGTAAATCTCAGTATCGGTAAATTTTCGATATATCGCCCACCCCTACCTCATATAAAACCCAAAATAAATTAGAGGCAAATAAACAAGTTAAATAATAATATATTAAAATAATAATAGCAATTTAAAAAATTAGTAGCCAGTTAGTATGCATTCCTGCAGCTTACTTCCTATAACTCCACCAGACTGTTCCCTTCAGGACTTTTCTGACTTCAGTGATGAATGAAAAATAGCAATATGTAAAAACAATAAATAGAAATAAATAAACACAATCTACATGCACTCATGCAAAACTTACAACATGCAAAAAACAACTAATAACAGCCCAAAACAAAAACCAAAGTAGTCTTTAAAGTACTTAAAAAAATGAATCATTTTTCTTCCATTATCGAGTTTTTATGAGCGTGAGAAGACAAAATGGAAATCACGATCGAAATTCGATTAATTGTCCAGTCTGAATGGGTATGATCGGTAAACAAAAGTGGCACACACAACAAGGGGTTCTTTAAGCTTTCCCACATATCAGCGGCGTCTTTTTGCCACAATAAAAGTCCTCATCAACTTGTTCCTATTCCGCTTTGATAATTCACACTAGCTAAACAGAGGGGACTCTTCCCCATGTCAATGTGTGCTTGCACACATCAAGCTGAAGTCGCGGAATCACAGGAATGACGATGGTGTCAGTGGTTAGAGGAGAGAATTCCATGATGCTCCCCGGCCCTTACATGCATAGCCTGTTCTACCTCTCTCCTGGCTCAGAGACGCACCCATGGCAGATCGACCTCAGCCTCACGTGTGTTTTTTATGACACTGAGGCACTAAGAAGATGCCTCAGTCCCAGCTATTGCTATTTCCACCAAACACATTTTAGATTTGCAGCCAACCTCTTCACCTCTAGACTTGGGCTAGATTTTTTATTGAATGCAGGCCACCTGGTTTCTAGAAAACATATCCAGCTTTTTTCATTCCTGCCATGAGTTTTTTTACCATAGATAACACGTCTGCAGTCAGTAATCACCTCTTGTACATCTTCAGTTCACTCAGATCATTTTTGCTGCCAGTGAAATGTTGCTTTTTGTGATGGACCTCTGGGTTTTCTTATTACAGTACCTACAACACAAACAAAAGACTGTAGTGCCTATCCATGTCACCGTCCTCATTTGTTTTAAAGCAGTTTTTAAGTGGCAGGATTGACACAAACATTTTGCTCAGTCCTGAAAAATACCCGCCTGCTTGCTCCATGTTGAAATTCTGATAATCTTCAGTTTTAAAGGGTAAGTTTCAGCTTCTTTGTTGAGTTTACGGCTGGAGTGTTTCAGGTTCGTGACATACTTTCTACGTGGTGTTTTATTATGAAAGAAGTGTTACCGTGAGGCTTAATTACGTCATTGGCCTGATAAAGCCCTTTTTGGAGGGTCATTGTGATGCTGTGTTCAGAGTCAGATTAGCTCTGGTTTTCGGCATCTGGCTGCGTGCAAATCAGTTAATACTTTTTCAAAATTTTATGTAACATTATATCATTTATGCATTAGGAGGTTTTATTGTTTCCGGGTTTTATTTAGGAGACTGCAGACTCTGTGTTGACCCAAGAAAGTATTTAGGTGTGGGGGGGGGAGTGACACAGTTGTGTTACACTCAATGGAAACTTGTGACTCCCAGCTCTAGCTGTCCAAGCCAAGCTTCAAGGAAGTAAACATTGCTTTAACCTTTTAGGAGGACCTTAGGTTTCAGAAGTGGGGTGGTTTCCATGACAGAATTATCAGTTGGCTTAAATCTTTATGGTGATACCCGCTCAAAATCGATCTTCAGGCTATCTGACACTCGCCTTGTGTTTGTGTGGGTGATTACGAATGAGTTTTACCGGATTCGCGTGATGGACAGTATGAAATTTGTGGGTTAAAATTGCTTCCATAAGAAACCAACTGGTTGACATTTAAATTAAGTTAAGAATTGATAAAAGGTCTTTAAACCGTTTTCTGCTTGCATATCTAGGCTCTTCCTCCCAAATTGTATCTCACTGCTTATTGCATCTCACTATGTCACTCTTTGGTACTTAAACACGTTTCGGTCTGATATTTATGCTGATGGATGAAATGATGAGATGAATTAGCTTTTTATACTGTGACCAAGTGCTGGTGTGGGAGCAGCAAATGAAAATTAAATATCAAAGAATTGCTTGGTCTTCTGCTGCACTACTACAGTAAGTAGATCCTTCTCAAGCCTTCAACATTTAAATACATGAGGGATTCATTAGTATCCTCTTCCAGTCATGCCAATAATTTCCACAGCATCATAACAGGCACAGCTGTTACAACCCATTATTTTAGACAGGGACATGAAAAGTGAATATGTGATGGGGGATTGTTGTGTGCGGGCACTTTTAAAGTTGCCATAGGAGCAGAGTTCTGATACATCCTCTTTTTAAAATTGTTCATGTTCAGTAGAAAAGAGTCAGATTATGTCAGGAGAGGTTTGAGCTGTATATCCTACCTTGAAGTAGGTATCCAGATGTACTTTCAGGAATGTCTCACATTAAGTCTACATATTTGTAGCCCTGTGGACGGAGTGCTGCAGGTATGCATCCGCCTAGAAAAAAATGCTGGACAAAGACAGAGTTTCTCTGTACCACACCTTTACAATGTACTGTACTGGGGAATGCCGGTACACCTAACCCAATGCATGTAAAGGACTGTATAGAAGGTATGAATTATCCTTTGCACTTCCACACTGTCCAGCCCGTTTACAGAAAATTCTTCATATTACTCCAAGGGAGGAATTAAAAAGATAAAAAAAGACTTCTATGATCTCTACTCATCCATGCTACATGTGAGAGGGTCACACAAAAGAAGGGGTGCAATGATGGATACTGAAACAGAGCATGTTTAAAGCATTGTCTGAATATTCAGCTGCTTCTCCTACCGAGTTTCTCATCTCACAGATGATTTTAACAACTTTAATCTTGGGCTGCAGCTGGTGACTTTGCTCCGCTTTCTCATGCTGCTCACAGTGGGTCTCCTCCAGGGCAGAAGGATTATTGCCCCCAGCTGCAGTCTAAAAATGATGAATCTGAGTGTCGCACGTGAAGAGGCAGCTGACTAACACAAAGACTCGTAGCGGTGGCCAAACTTGTGTGCAGGTTGGAAAATGTAAAGCAATATGGTGTTTAATGGTTAGAGAAGAATAAACTTCCCAAATGAACTGCTGCAACACTGACAGATGAATGTTTGTATGAGAAACGCATTAGTTGCAGTTGATGAAAAAGATTGAAAGAAAACAAGTGTGTAAATTGGGGAGTGTTAATGTTCCAGGATGCACAGCGAAACTAATTTAGTGTGCGAGACGTTCGGATGAATAAAATCCTCTCAGATGAAATGACAGGTATTCATTATTGTTTTGTGGTTTTTCCTCAGTTTGTTGCCACTAATTCTCACGCAGTGAAGCTTACAGTTATTTTTCACACCATTCCTATTATTTCATTTAATTGTGCCAGAAAACCGGCGATAAATCGCTGGGCAGGATGTGACTTGGACCCCCGCCTATGAGTCCGCCTTGGCTCTGAGCTGTGAGAGTTGGCAAGCTGACAGTGCTCTTATGCAAATGTTACTTAGTTGTATGCATGCAGAGTGCTGGTTATACAATATGCATGGGGCACCGTGTTTTAGCAATCCATATGGTTTTCAGTTCGCAGGGCCAATGTGGCTAACTGTTCCCTCAATGAATTGTATTTGACCCAGTTATTCTGATATGCTGAGTAGAACATAGAAATGCGTAAACACAGCGTTGTTGCTGTGTGGCTAAAGGTTTATTGCAAAGTGAGCTTCTCACAAGAACAGATAGTTAAACATCTGGTGTGAGTGAAGAATGTGGGACAGCTAGAAGTAGAGATGGTGCTGCTCTGGCATCCCTCCACCCCAAGGCTGCCACATTCTGGGCCAGTGTCTTACCCCACTTCCAGTTTTCACTCCATAAAGCAGTGTTCTTTTTTATTTATATACATATATGTATATTCTGTATATACTTCATATGTCTCTTGCGTTTGATGAAATTGAGAAAAAAAAAAAGATCTTGAGCATTGAGTTTTCCCTTGAAATTACTCCTCCCATCTCCAGATCTTTCGGTTAAGGTTTGTTTGCTGTGCGTTTGGCCACGTCTCTTGTGCACTCGCTTCCCTCCACAGTATGTTGCATGTCTTTGTCCTCTAAACGGTGCCAGCTTTCTGATTTGCTTTCAGTTCACTACTTATTTAGGTTAGACATGCTCAAGTATTAATGCTTCCTCCTTTTCTTTGCAAGAGGATGCAACAAGGCACAGATTCCGCCAGTGCTGCCCAACCCAGTTTTCATTTGTTGGTTTTCCAGTGAGTTATTAGCCAAGGTTTTATCTGCAGAGATCCAAGCAGAAATTTGTTATTCAGTTAAAAAAAAAAAAAGTTATTTCAGTCCTTTCAGGGCAATTTGGCAAAAAATAGCATGCTCTGCAGTTTTTAATGTAGCAAACAGTTCATAACACACTGACCCTCATGAACTCAGAACATGTTTAACTGGTTGATTTTCTTTTGGTAATGCTTGTCTTGTGCTCACCAACCACAGACTCAAAATTTCAATTAGAATCACAAATAAGTAACTAACTAACTACTAACTGTCTGTGTTCTGCTGTATTTCTGCCAGCAGCGGTTCATATCCTACGTTGATGTCATGATTCATGAAATTACTGGATGTCCTATGTACTGTGTCTCTGTTAAAATAAACATCATTTAATCGCTTCATTTAGGTGATTTTATTTCTGTTTTTGTTGGAGCTTAAATGGCAGCTTAAAATATGCTGACTAGCGGTGTCTTGTGTTTGTGCAGGCGAAAAACTGGAAGATGTAGACCGTTTTCTTAGGGCTCTAGTTGAACGGGGCGGGGCTTGTAGCAGGGTGGTGTGACCAGGAGGAGCATGGGAAGGAGGGCCGCTGTGGTTATTTGCAGTGTATGAGATAAAGTGAAACCTTATTCTGACTTGATTATGTCTGCAGGTGAGACGGGCTGCTCCAACAAAGGCTTCTGGATGCTGGGTCTCCTGCGGTTTAGGTGAAAGGTAAGGTGAGCTCTTTTTACCTGCTGGCAATCCTTTTAGTATATGAATAATCCAAGGAAGCCTTTTAACCGGGTCTCTTTCTGCTTTCACCAAACGGTTTGCATGAGATATACGTGTCACCGTCTAAACATTATAGCTGGTGCATGCTCACGGTACGATTGTTTAGTTGGTGAACTACTTTCAACAATTGATACGCATCATTGCCAGGAGGGATATCTGACTTTCTGAGCAGAATGGGAATTAGGGCATCTCTCCTAGGGTGGAAAGTAGGTTTACCATTTATTTCACTTGCATTTGTTCAGTCTTTGTGGCCATTACATTCTCATGTAAGAAATTATACATGAGAGTTGAGGGGGGAATTGAATTTTTAAGAGATATGGTTTGATAGAACTGACATCAGCAGCTTGAAGGGTGTGTTAGATTACATTGGTTAGAAGGGAGGGGATGTTTGGGGTTACACAAGGACAGTTGGCTACTGAATGATGCTTTATAAAGTTACTCAAAACCCTAAAACAGGCAGTTGGTCTGAGTGTTTGTTGACCTTTCATATGGTAGCAGAGAGGGTATAATAACAAGTTTCTGTTTCCATTTTCAGCCTCTCATAATAGTCTGTATTTGCTCTCTCCTGGATGGATAAAGGTACCAGTGTTTATATGTAGGTTGGCAGGGTGAGCTGTCCTAGAGGGATTCAGCTGTTGGACACATCTGTCTAATAAGCATTGAGGGAAACCATATATTTTTATTATAAGCAGGCTTTTGCTTGTGATTGTCAGTAGCACTGTTACTGTTAAACTGTTCCTAGGCTGTGGTAGAGTTCAGAATTCTTATAATTCTGTTTCTGTTTTTAGCATCCTGTAACAGTTTTTCATCTTTTTTGTGTCAGATTGTGCTTGCCCTTTTGGGGAGTAAGCACTGCAGTGCTTGCTGTGTTTATTTAAGTCTCAGTGTTTTGATCCTGCCAAAGAAGAGATACTTAACTTGGCACATGGGCAGCATGAAACTTTACAGAAATTACTTATTAACCTGACAACGTTTTAAACTTGTGTCCTGCATTTCATACCCATTTTGTTTGCTTTAAAAACCACATCTTTAGACAGTTTGTTGCACAACAATATAAAGATAATAGTTTTTAAAAAATATTATAGTTTGTGTTTCTTTGGCTACAGAGTATCTTATTTGGTATAAACTTAACAATATGGTTTATTTAACATATAAAACAAAAATGCCTTTATATCCAGTGTTGTCACCAACACCAGCCTGTAGCTATTTAAAAGATGAACAAGAAGGTGGTAGTGAGTGACATGTCAAACACCAAATGAGAAGAACTGCATGAGACATAGAGATTGTTTTTTCTAAATTAGTTTTGGCCTGTATTCAGTCACTCAGTGTTAGTGTGGAACTAATTCATTAAAAACTGGTCAGTTTAATCTGATCCCAATGTTGCAGTAATCAACAAATAAGTAAATCCAAATTGGTTGTCTGGCAGAAAGAATAATGGGTAATTAGAAACGCTAATTAGCATCTGCACGGAGTATTGCAGCTCTCCATTCAGTGAAAACAGGCTGTATAGCACTTTGTTGTTTTCCAAAGCAAGATGGAATACAATGAAATAGCACTGAGTTTGCATGATGTTTATTTATTGAGCTCTCTGTGATTATGCTGTATGTGATCTAAGATGCCCTACAATCTTCTTAATGGAAAGGCCTATTGAGAGCAAAAACACACCACCATGACGTGAAAGCAGATTTTATATGAGAAATGGTCTCTGGCTTAGTGTTAAGAGTTTCAGGGAAATAAAAATTGCAACAAGGTCAGAGTCCACAAGAAGACAGTGGAAAAATGTGTTTGTAAGATTTAATGGCCATGTTCCTTTAGGAAAGTAGCCACTTAACATGAACAATACTGATTTGAGTTAAATCTTTTATATCTACTGTAATGCTCAGTGTACTTAATTGTCTGTCATTTCCCTTCTTGGATGAATAAAGTGTTTTTTCATTTATATTTGATTAGATTCCATTTCTGTTCACTCCTCAAAGGGGGTGAACCTGTGTTGCTGTCAGTGTAAAGACAAGAGCTTCTGCAAGCTAGCTTTGTATGAGTGTGAGCCTGATGGAGGAACAGAGTGCAGGTTGCGTGCACCATCGTCTATTAAATTTCTTAAACTCTTATGCAACGGTTCTGTTACAGACTTGTGACTTTAGTTAACTTTTTTCCAAACATGTTTTACTGCATACTAACTCAACTGTCTCCTTTTTAATCATTTTCCTGGGTGATACTGTATATTTGACTGGGTGAGATGTCTAAATTCCCTCATGCAGATGTCAACAGTGATTGGGTTTTATTGCAGTCATGAACAAAGATTGATCCAGGTTCAGTAGGAGCAACGCTTGACATATTGGCTGCCTATGAGCCAGACACAACCTCCCATTACTCACCCACAGCTGGCAGTGGGAGTTAGTCAGCATTTTTCCTTTAGTAGTCCGCTGAGTAAAGAGATAAATGTTGTCAGTTCTCCTCTCACCCACATTGTACAGGTTTACCACTTGCTTTTGTTAGCAGAATTGCTGCAGAGTAGCAGGATAACAGATAACTCCCTAGACAACTGTTGAAGGTCCAGTATCATGGTGGTAAACAGCAGCTGATGTTGCATTCATGTCAGAACTGAAGGCGCTCATCCCGATGTCAGTTTAAGATACAGAAGTGCTTTTTATTTCATCTTTTTTTTTCAATTTCTGTAAAAAAATCATTGAAGTGTTTGAATGGCTGATTTGATTTAGATAGGCATGTAAGCAATGTAGGCACAGGTGCAGCTCAGTATTAGATCTAGTGCAAAAAGACTTTTGCTATTATATTGTGTTAACTCATGTAACTGCTTGGTGACCCAATGATTTCTCATTTATTGCTTGTAGACCTTGAGAAAAACTTACTGTGGCAGTTTCATCCATTCAGACAGCAGTTTTTCTCTTTTAAGAGTCTTGTCGTTTGAAGAAGAGGCATTGCCACTTGTGCTGCTTGATGTAATGACATCTTAGATTGTGTTTTAAAAAAAACCTTATGCTGTTTTTTTTATTGATCCAACTTGAAGATTGACTACTAAGTTTTCTTATGAATATTTTGCCTGAGGCAGCTACAGGGAACACACTCCAGACTCAACACCACACAGTAGATTTTAAGTGTGGAGGTGGCCACAGCAAAACAGACTTGTGTGTATCAGAGATGCTTAATAATTGGTGTTTATTGGACTATAGTGGAGACAAGCAGTGAGATGCAAGCCTTATGATGTGGTTAACAGACTTGGGATGTCACCAATGTTTCATTTTTGCATTATTAAATGCCATGATTAATCAATAAAGTTGCTTTACACAAAAGATCATGTCAGAGGCGTAACAGCAGATCAGCTCAACTCAGGCACATAACAAAAACAAAGTTATATATCAGATGGATCATCCTGCAGCAGCTACATGTAAAGCCTGACCGAATCTTCATAAATAAGGAGGGAAAGGGGTTTTTGGTGGATTCTGTTCCCAGGCGTGACAAAGCACCTGGGCCCAAAATCAGCTACTTGACCAAGATAACCCTAACCCTGCCAAATTTGGATTTTAAATATGACTTTATTTATGAGTTAATTATTGATGAGTTTAAAGTAAATGCGTTAATTCCACAGATTAATTTCTGTGCTTTGATGTGTTTCTTTTAGGAGTCCTAATTAGAAACTTCCAGATTTAAAGTGTGTTCATGTGATTTTACACATTGTTGGAAAATTAATGAACACATAAT
>JBBDHI010000010.1:26120232-26132151 GCA_037177115.1 Craterocephalus stercusmuscarum | reverse complement strand
AATGCTTGTCGTATGAATGGCCTCCTCCCTCCTGGCAGATGACTGCACGTCGGGGTCTACTCGCCAAAGCACATTCAATTGTTCAAATCAATAAATGTAACTCATCACGTAATTGGTCTCTCCTGATTGAAATGATATTCCCTTATTCAATATCTCATCTGAAAATCTCGATTTATTGCCCAGCCCTGGTGGATAACATCTTATAATCTTCCCATGTAAGAAGTTGGAGGCCAGAGCAGGATGAGCTGACAGGAGTTACATGCTGGTACTTTCAAGCTCCGGCCAGCAGCATCTGCAGGCCCTCATCTGGCCCTGGATGACAAATAAAACGTTGCTTGTAAGAACAAACGGATGTGAGACAGATCAAAAATCTTTGAGCTGACTGTTTGTGAAGGGTGCAGCATCCCTGATGAGTTAGCGGCCCATTACATCGCTCCTGTTATGCTGCTGGCTTCGGCGTGGCACTGGAGAATTCCTACATCCATTTTTCTCCACTCAGCAAACTCTTCTGTTGCTAGCGGTGATAATATATCCTCACTGCTGGAATTTCTCCCTCGCCCCCTTAATGTGCTCATCTATCTTTTTTCTTCCACTTGCCCTCCTCTTGTGCAATATCTGCACCGGACTCATTTCTCCTCGCTCTGCACCCTGGGTCATCATTACAGCTTATTGCAGCTATTTGTTTCACCTGCAGTTTGTTGTCGGGCAAAGCGGATCACCTTGCTGCACCAACAATCAGATATAACTCAGCAGCAGCAGCAGCAGTCTGCCTGCGGGGCTCTGATCAGTTTTATGAATGCAGCTCTTCCTCTGCATTTAATACCGCTGCACTGCACATGATGGATGGCAAATGTGGGAAAAGTTAAGAGAGCCAGACCAACAGGGACTCCCTGCAGTGACTTCAGCTGAGTGTCTCCAGATGTTGACATCATGTCGTACTGTACATTAGCCCCGACTGGGAGATGTAATGTTATTGTAATCTGTCCGTGGTCATCTCTTCTCACACCCACTCAGACAGGTGTTTGTAACCCAACCTCCCCTCAGGAGCCCAGTTAGACCCGATCAGAGGCGAGCTGCTGCAGACCAGAACTCCAGCTGGTCCGCTCATGGCCCAATCCTCCGCTGCGATGCTCATTGTCTGCTAACGCTGAAGGATGGCTTCATCCCAGTGAAATCACTTACTCTAGCTTTGTGCTATCTGGCCAAACGATTCTGTTATCAGATTTGATCTCGGTCTGGAAAAAGGAGCTTCTGGGATTTCTGGGATTTCTGCCATTCTGTGCTGAAAACAACACATTTATTCACATTATTTTAAAAAAAAACTGTTGTGGAAAAGGATGAGGAGTCTGGATGAGTTGGGAAAAGATTAACTAGGTTTATTAAAAGAAAACAAGTACATGAAATAAAGAGAGGTTGCAATTGGAGGGTTTCTGTCTGACAAGTCCTTTTTAACGTCAACAACAAGCACTGATTAGATTGTCCTCACTGAAGTGTGATTCAGTATCAGCATGGTCAGCCTGATTCCAACTGTGACGCAGTCCCGATGTAATGCGGACCAGAACATGATGACCTGAGGTCACAACCAGGAACTGAGAACAAGACTAATAAGACACTAAGCTGTGGGATCTGTGCTTAGAAGTGTGCTAATTATAGGGATAAAACATCCATACATCTGGGCATACATATACTGTAACCTCAGGAAATAATGACATTTTCACAACACAACACATCTGAATCTCTGAAGCAATATTTCTTCTTATATAATTTAAAAAATCCCAAAATAAAATCTACTTAATAATAAGTAGATAATTCCCCTTTGGGGAATATTTATTGAGGATTTCTGTGCATTGAAAGTGCAGCGTTGAATGATTTTGTGTTTAAATGATTTTATTGTAATTATTCTTGCAGTTATGCTTTTAATGTTTTCTGTAAATCACTTTGAATTGTCTTGAAACTGAAAATGTGCTATACAATTAAACTTGCCTTGCCTTGCCTAAGAGGAGGAGCTTCTGTTGTCCTGTTGGTCATGTGGCTCAGGAAGTCTACAACTAAAAATCAGCCAGTAGAAAAGTCAGTTTCTGCACAAATATTAGTAACATTTATGGTTTGTTTTCACAGACTACGAGCAGGGCGAAACTCACACAGCTCCTTCTGAATACCAGGCCCAGCTACCTGAGGGAGCCTCCTCTCCAGGACTCTGAATTTACCTTATCAGGGAGCCTGATGAGCGTGAGGGAAGTCCGGACACCCCTGCTGCTGCTGCACAGACCCGACCTTGTATAAGTGGTAGAAGATCCAGAGTTTCAGGGCTTCAGTCAAAAGCAGCATGGACAGTTACTCCTATTTTCCAACAGGAAACTGAGTTTAAGAATTTCTTCATCTTTTGCATGTAATATTGGTAAAAGATTCACAGAATGTGGACATGGAGACACAGCTCAAAACTAATTTTAAAAAGGTCACAATTTGTGAGCAGTGAGGTGGTTTTCTATCTAAAACAGACGCAGCTCTCCAGCAGAGATCTGCACGGGATCAGAAAACACAGTTAGAACTCTAACATGCAGAGAAATAAACACTAGATCCAGGAAAACCTCATTTCAGCTGCGCTGCTGCGTAAAATGATCCCTAAAAATCTAAAGTTGTCATTCTTTTCTGGGAATTATAAAGGATATTTTGTTTTCACTGAGTTAAAGAAGGAAGAAGGTGATTCATCTTGTGTTCGTGGGGATGGTATCGGGTTGCAGTGGCCAAGGTAATGATGATAAGGAACAATATAATTGCCATATAGCGGTCCAGACTTCTGTTTTTTCTGGGAAAGCTTTGCTTGTTTCATCCAGACTGTGCTGAAACACCTCTAGTAGTTTGTGTTTTGGCTCCACAGAAAGAGTCCGAGAGTTCCAAGCTGTCATCCAACATTTGGTGCATTTTAGAATAAAATATACAAGAAACCAGTAACTGAAATATTAAGCAGCTGAAAGCTTATTTCAGGCGTGAACTGGGTAACGTTTGCATGCAGTTTCCAAACAGACTTTCTAAAATAAAGTGATAAACACATTTTAAACATTTAAACATCAGCATTGCTGTTGATCAGGACACCAGATCGTCTCATCACAGGCTCGGATGTTTTTGCTTTAAAGTCCAAAACAAACCTGAAACCACTTTTTTTTTTACCCTAAAGCCTGTTTCTGAGTTTCTGAGCCAGCATATCGGACACTGATCTGTGTGTTGCCTGCTTCCTGAGGCCGCTGAAGGCATGCAGAGCCCTTTCGTCCCGGCCTTCCGCCCCCTCATTGCCTTGTAGACATTCCTGACAGCGTCTCCTCTCTCTGTCTGAGGCTTCTACCCGGACAGCTGCTCCTAAGGCAACATGATCCCCGCTCACCACTGCACCCCCTGCTAGTGCTTTGTATGTGCTGCATGTTTGCTGTAAAACTGTGCTGATGTATAAGAAATCCACATGCATGTCCCAGATACATCTGCTGCCACATTTAGATAATTTAGATATTTAGATAGATAAGATTCTCCTTGAAAAACTGGTTTCATGCGCTGGGTCTGCTTACATCCCTGGGATGGGCATTGTGGTCCGGATGAGTACTGGTATTAGATGGTATAGAGGAGACTGCAGATGGTGTCCTGTGATTTCTGCTCTGTCGCATGTGTGAATAATTCTGTTTTGGTTTTTCTGAATAACTCGACCAGAGAGCGGAGACGAAGAGCTGAGGATGTGGATGTGGGGACTTTTCTGCTCCTGTGACTCAGCAGATAAAAATTAATGTCAGTTAAAGCAAACACAGTTGTCATGGCTGCAGACAATCAGAGGAATGACGCCTCTGCGGATAATAAGGAAGAGGATTTTTGTCCTCATGGCCAGATCTGGGAATCAGATGACCTTTAATCGGGTGAAGGGATGAGAATCGGCATCGAGCTACGAGGAACTAAATGAGAGTCAAAACCTGGCGGCTTTACTTACATCAGCCATGAGCCGAGGGAGTGTGTCCGTCTGTCTTTGGGGTTTAAAAGTATGCGCTCAGGTATTCACTCACCTGAGTCATGCATCGCAATGCAGACTACCCACAAAAGCCCCTTCCAGTGAAGCAAGTCTGTTAAAAGCGATGTCATTCCTATAGGTGTGAAAGCACCGAACATGTGATCTAAACACATCAAACCCATTACGGAACCTTGGCTGGTATCTGACGCTGGTTGTGTGACACAGATCAGGCAGGCTGTTTGCAGATGGAGCCATCCCCACAGGCCCCTCTCTGTTTGGGTTTAGGAGGCTTTTATTTACACGGAGCAGCAGTGTTGTGTCCTCGTGGCGTCAGATTAGACTCTGATGGGAAAAATGCAAGAGGAAATGACACAAAGATGGAGGTTTTTATGTCGGACGGCTTACGGGAAACATTCTTCTGGAGTGATGAGTCATGACGCACACCTGAGAAAAGTGATGGTATGAAAAGGCGATAACGTGTCCTGTCAAGCTCTGAATGAGCTCTTAGGTTGTAGAAGGTGAGTCCCTATACAAAGGAGAACTATTTCAGAATCACAACTTCACTATTTTTAGAGACTGAGCAAACCATCTACAAATAGACTCTGACTTTACAAATAATAAATGATTTCATCTTTACCCGACTGGATGAGTCTGTGTGGCAGCTAAAAGCTCTAAATAGTGAATAAATGCTGTAATCTCATCTATTTGATGATCTTCATCATTTTTATACACATTTTGCAACTTCACGCCATAAAAACTTCCTAAATTACAGGTTTTATTCATTTATGTGAAGTATTAAATAATAAAAACCTCATGTATGAATGATTATGCAGCTGGTGAATTAGCTCAGGAAAAAACTGTCCAGAAGAGATCTTTAAATAATTCATAATATTTTAAATCATTTTAGAAGGAAATGCATGAATAGTGACAGATGACTGCAGAGCAGTTAAAATGTAATCCGTTGTATGAAGATGAAGCATGTGAAGAGGGATCACCTCTAAATGAGACTCATAAAGCTTGGGACTGGGTTAAAGAGGGAGATTTTTAGAGGCTTTACGGATGATCGGACTCTTGTTGGATGAAGCAGTGGTTGGATCGCTTTGAGTCAGGCCTCAGCCGGGTGGAAGAGGGATGATGCTCATATATGAGCTGCTAATGACGATCAGGCTAAACCTTGTTTGGCTGATGATGGACTGAGAACCGACTCCAGATCCATCTGCTGGATGTCACCTCTTTTCCTTTAACATTAAATCTTTGTAGAGGAAAACGTCTGAAGTCCTGGTTTAGATGGAATTACATATAAATACACACATATATTTATATATTTGTTCAAAAACTGTAAATGAAGTGATTGATGTGACAACTGCAGGTCAGTCAGCTAACAGGGATAAATCAGATTTTACTTCATCCTCCTCCTTCATACTTCATATTTAATACTGTTATTTTTAACAAATACGTTGTTTAAATTTTCTTCAAAATTGATATATTAAAATAAAGGGCTATATCTTTCCCTTTCTTGCCTAAAAGCTATTTGGGAGTTTGTTGGCCAAACTCAGGCAGGACCACAGAATTTATTTGTTTGTTGAAGCTGCTTCACTGAGAGTTGATCATGAACAATTAAAGAAAGTCACAAACTAAAACAAAAGGCTCGTGAAGGCCAAAGAAATCATTTTATTCTCATTTTATAACATTTACTTGTTAGTAAATGAGTGACGGCTGCTGAGGAGGTGAAGAGGTTTGCGTGGGAGGATCGATAAGGTTATCTGAATGATGAAATTGTGTGTAACAGGTTTCCTTTGACCGTCACCCTTCACCTGACAACGCCCTGCTTCATCTTATCAGCGCGGCTTCTTCTGTAAACGCCTCTGAATGACTTGCTTCTTCCTGTTTAGCTGCTTTCTGGAGGAAAAAAACGGGCCTGAAGATGCGAAGCTTTGCATTCCACTCTCAGTCATCCTCCCGGTTTATGAAATACTATGCTGCGTCCACATTGTGACGAACAGTGGCCTGAGTGCGCGCCGCGCTGCGTCACAGGATGTTTACGCATGCAGGCTGAGGTCAGAGAAGCAGCACTGTGTGTCTGTGTGTGTCTGCTTCTCTGGAAGACGGTGTACATCCACAGGAAGTGAGGAAGTAAGCAACACTACTGAACATGATGTAGATTACCGCATAAGGTTCAGAACCAGCTGGGTGTCGTCTCAAACAGAACCCATGGTGGGTCACTGGCAGCTCTGGTGACACAAACCCCTGTGTGGCCTTTGGCTCAGAGGCCAAAGGTGCGTATATGCGAGTGTGTGCGTGAGAGATTAACGTGGTGCCAATTTGTGCAGCAGTATTTTTAGAAAGAAGGTCCGTCCGCTCGTGTAATACTCCAACTGATCAAGGCTTTGATGCGTTCATTGTAGCGTGATCCCACTTCAAAGCTGCACACATGGGCGGGATGGAGCCGGGAGGGGTGCTTGTCATTATTCCTGGCCGGCGATTCAGCTCAATCACCTCTGACCTCTGAGCATTTGGTGCTCATAACACACTTCCACCCCACTGAATCCTCAGCAGCAGATATCTGCCAGGAGATGCTTTCAAGTTTATTCCCATGGCTGGAACAAGCTGGCCAAGATGCATGCAGACTCATATTTAACTTCTGAGGCCACAACTCTCCGTTTATTAATGTAAGTTTGATAATTGATTATTGACATGGTATTATTATCCGAGCTGAACATAACTTTCTGGCTGTGACATTCCTCACATGCATAAAAGTCTCTTCTGCCAAAATAGTTGTAATTCTACATGTTAATTTGTCTACATCTTAATACATCTGTACAAAAGCTTTAACAAAGGGAATATATTCACGTTAATGTACTAAAGAAATCTCTAAATTTCCATTAATGACCATGGCTCTGTTGGCTTGAGTTGAACTAACTGGGTTTAAAATAGGTGAGAAGCTTTTTTCACTTTGTCCCCTGAAAAAACTGTTTATTTCATGACAACAGGCCAGTAAAACTCAGTTCTGTCAAGACCAGGAGCGTCAGATAAGAAAAGCGTAAATCCCATTTCAGTTTGAAACCTGACTAAGTATCAACTAAAATCTGTTTATTATGAATCATACTCTCAGAAAACAACACAAGCTGCGAGTTTTAAATAAAAAATCGTTTTAATATTGTTTTTTTAAATACACTTTTTCTCAGTTGTCTTTTTAACAGGAGCAATAAACTTTCCACACCTTGAAAGCAGGTGTGTTCAAAGACACCAGAGAGTCTTTAAAGTGTGCGCTGCAGCTGACTGGATCTGCTTATCAGTCATGACTCAAGCCTGAAACCCATAGAGTCACATTCCACCTGACAGCAGAGAGGAAAGGGACTTTCCTGTCCTCCACTCCCTTTTTTATGGGCATTTCTGGCATTTATTGAGAAATGCTGGTGGTGAAAGGTGTCAGCGCCACTATGTTGCTGACTGTAGGATACTTAGCAGTGATGGGAGAAATATTCCCCATAGACAACGCCAAACATTAAAGCAGATGAAGAGGATGAAGTTATGCCAAAAACACATGGATTTTTATTCCAATAAATACACTTGACACCAACTGAAACAGTAAAATAATTTAAACAACACAAGCTGTTTTCCAGTAACACCATATTCTGGAAACAAATAAATTAACATCGTGGTTTGGGGGGAGTCGTTCCTCCCTGGAGAGCAATCATGAAATCATTTTGACAGTTCAAAGAGTTCAGTCCTGTTGGGAGCTTCTGAAAGTCTGTCTGCCGGTTTGAATCAGGATCTCAGTCCCGAACTGTCCTTCATCTCCGGACCGGATGACCCCGTCTTCCTTTTGGTCCGCGTAGTCTTTCTCTGTGGTCCTCAGTGACGCTGGAAGAGATAAAAACGTGCAATTAGTATCAACTTCATGTGAAACGGCTGTTTTATTTTTAGCTGATATCAGTCATATTCTCCCGGAGTGCCGGGCGTGTTTCCCGGTGCGTCTCTCACCATATTTGGGGTAAGTGCCGGCGCGTCCGCGGCGCTCACGGCGCCCTCGCCATGCGCCTCTCCTGCTGCCCGGGCGACGCGCTCTCGTTGTCCTGCCGCGTTTTAAAGTGCTGGATGGCCTTTCTGTTCTGGTAATCGATCAGAGCCATGGTGATCACTGCGTTCCAGCAGTTTTCCTCGCCGGTACACCGGAAATCGATCTCCTTATTGTCTGTGGTAACGATGGTGAAGTAGACGAACTTGCCGGTTCGCTCCACGCAGTCCACCTTCTTGATGGACTGCAACTTCAGCTCCTTGCCCTTGGAGCGCTTCTGCGTGTCGGCGTAAATATTGAGGCTGTCCGTGGTCAGGACGCACGTCTTTCTCTTCCAGAACTGGAGCAGGTTGTCGCTCCTCTTCTCCAGCTCTCCTTCCTTGAGAACCTGGCAGATCTCCGCCGCTGACATTTTCATTGTTTATGTCGGGCTGCTTGATGAACCTCCCGCTTTCCCGCTGCGTCGTCCGAGGGACCCGAAGAAGGAGCCTCTCCGCGGAGGTGCTAGTAGTTTAATCCAAAGTGTAGTTGTGAATGAACGGAGGTGGCAGGGGCTGTTATATAGTCTACCCCAGCCTGCCCCGGCCTCAGCCCTTCCCTCTTGACGTCAGATGGTTAGGGAATGCATCAACAGTTGCCTGTAGAGTAACTCAAGTCCGAGTGTGGGCGGAAGCCGTGGCGCAGTCCGAGGAGGAAGTCCTAACGTGGACCTAATTACACTGCCGACATGTTAATTAGTAAACCACGTCCTACTGTGGAGTCAGTCTAAATATTTGCCCACTGTGCAGTAAGGGATTCAATATAACAATTAGGAGGGCCTGCGTAAATATCACCTCGACTTTTAATCACCACATAAAAGGGAATTTTTAATTCTCTGGTAAAGTAGAAAACGTCCTGATTCTAACTGGTTACTTAGTCGCTTAAAATGAGAAAGTAGGCCTACTGGCCCACCTCACTGTGGTGATTCCTTTAAAAGCTAAAGGTATTTCTACTCAGTTACATTTCACATAAGCTAAGCTTTTGCAGCCTGTCAAAGTCAAAATGCCCAAATGCACCCAAACAGTTCATTCACTGTTTCCATCCAGGGAGCACAGAGGTCATCAGATAGCCTACATGCCAGTGTGACAAGAAGAAGATGAGTTAACAAGTTTGACAGAAAAGTAGTTCAGCAAGTAACGAAACATGCAAGAAGTGTGTTTTCCATGTGGAGCAAATAGACAAAAAATAAGAAAATGTAGGTAAAACGTGATGAGATGCCATCAGTTATCCCACTAAAGTGAACTATGCTGTTATCATGCTGTAAAGTTGTTAAAGCGGGGAAAGCATTTAACAGAAAACATAAAAGAAAGGAGTCTCCAAAGGGTCAGAACAGGTGTCCCATGATTTAGGGCGGACCCACTGAGCACAAACAGTTAAGATGCCCTTTGATATCATTTCCGAGGTGTGGCCTTTCTCTTATCACCCTGACCCTCCCGACTCTGCTGCTTCACCTGTTTCTGACCGAAGCGTCACCTAGCAAGCAGCTGACTCACCCAGCCCAGGTTCATGGTGTCAGGCTGACAGTAGCAAACAGGGGAAGCATCACTGAGCTCCTCCTGGAGGCCGTGAATCAGCCGGACGTGCTAAGATGGCATCCACTCCTCCCTGCAACCGTGATATCCATTTCAGATCAAACACACCGACGTGTGTCTGCATGCGTGGATGTTTCAAGCATCCACTTCAGGACTTCCTGCCCGCTTGTCCATCAGTCTCTGCCAGCTTTCCATGGCTCTGCAGTAAATTTGCAAACGGATGAGTTAACGCTGCTCTGATTTTCACAGCCGGCCTATAAAAGCTTCACACATCAACAACATCTTCTGTGCAGATGGATGGAAAACCACGGTGAATCACTTTCAGACTTCAGACAGCACAGCAACCAGAAAATTAAGTTTCCTGCATGTGTGTTGACACAGGGGCAGGATGTGCTGGTCACTTTCAACTTCTGACCTCAGAGGAGACAAAAGCACACATGTGTTCAGCAGCCTGTCGCTTTCTGTGGAGAGAAAAGGCTCCTCCGCCTCTTTACGTCCTTCCTCTCCCCGGCCCTTTGTTTCAGGGCTTCTCTCTTTTCTTTGTGGCTGTATGTATTTGAGGTGAAGTGTGTGTGTGTGTGTGTGTGTTGGGGGGGTGTTTAAAGGAGTATAGTGGTTAAGGCTTGCAGACATGCCCAGGCAGTGACTCAGCGTGCGCTGGAGCACCACTTTGCTTGCCAAAGGAGGGCCAGGGGTTTGTGTCACGTTGTGTACAATGGATGAAAACATTGTGTTAGTCTATGCATGAGTGAGTGTGTGTGTGTGTGTGTGTGTGGATCATTACTTGGAAGATCTGTGGACAGAAAAGGAGGTAAAAACCGCGATGGCTGAGCTTAAAACTTCCTGATCTGCAGTAAATGTAAATGTGTCACTTTTGTCCCGATTCCCAGGCTTGTGGGAAAGTACAAGCGTTCCTGGAGGGAATTGGGCTGCGCCGTGGATCTCCGGGGGTGTGTTGTGACAACCTAAAGTTTAAACAATGCGCTTCGGTTCTCACCATCACTACACAAACATAAAAAAATCACCCAGAATCCCAGAAAGGAAGTCAGATCACCTGTCACCTGCTGAGGAGGCTTTCTGCTGCAACACCAGAGGCAAGAAGTGAGCATGAAGATTAAAAGAACTTCATGCTCTTTATTCTTCTTCCCCCCCCCACGGGGTTTTCTTGGGTGTGCTGCGCCCTGTCAGGAGGACATGGGTGTGACAAGCCAGCAGGTGGAAGGACCAGAAAGAGAAAAGTTTGGAGATCATGTCAGGACATGAAGCTGCAGATGGTTACTGTGAGTCACTTTGAGCGACACCCAGTGAACCCTGTCGACTCTTTATGGGTTTAAACGGAGTCGGTACGAGTTAGAAACTCTAATTTACACGAACAGTGAACAGACCTGCAGAGCAGTCAGAGATGAGATGTATCATGCCACAGATCTGATGGCCAGTGACTGAACTGAAAGTTCTTACTGGATCTACATATACTACTCGGAAAATGAGAATATGCTGGAAAAATGGTTTTATTTAGGCAATTAATAGGATGCAAGAGTTATCTAGAGTTTAGGTGAATCTAAAATCCATTTTTTTATTGATTTCAAGCAATATTCTAATTTTCTGCATTTTCTAATTTGAGATTTTCTGAAACTACAAATCCTATTCAGCAAAATCTAAACAAATAAAAGCTCAATATATGTACATTTTATCTTATAAGTTAAGTTACAGAAATGCAGCTCTTTTTCAGGATACTCTAATTTTCTGAGTAGCAGGCCTAACTGTAGTTTGTGTTGTTTCATTTTATGCGTGGTACATGTTAGTCTGGCTCTGGCCAGATGGGTATTTCAACTGAAGCTCAGCGGAAATACACGAGAGTCTGACGAAAGCCAGGCTAGCTACACGTGGCATTAATGGCTGTGCATGCTGGGGACCGTGCCTCATTTAATGTTGGTCTGATTTATGTGCAACCTGCCATTCATTAGCTCGGGCTTCTATTTTAAAATATGAATTCACTTTTGTAAATAGATAAATGAATAAATGTCCTGGTAGGATGAAAAACAGAATCAAATCTCTAATAATGAAAAGCTTTTAAGCTCAACAGGACACATGAACAATGAAAAGTAGCACTTTACAATCAGATACTTAACTAATGCGCTCACTGATGCAGCATCTATCAGCTCATCATTTAGCTCATCATGAACTAATAATCATCTCGACATGGATTCATGTAATGACTCCACAGCTAACGGATCACCAGCTGACGAGCACTAATTCATACGTTCATCAATACAGGACTGTCTCAGAAAATTAGAATATTGTGATAAAGTTCTTTATTTCCTGTAATGCAATTAAAAAACATGAAA
>JBBDHI010000010.1:26020277-26034966 GCA_037177115.1 Craterocephalus stercusmuscarum | reverse complement strand
GCATCTGTGAATGTCATAATCCCAATAAGATGACGGGGCAACCCCTCTGTTTTTCCTTCTGATGTTTGTGTGTGCATACGCATGTGTGTGTTTGATCAAGCACGAGAGCGTGCTTTATGCCCGTGTCGCCGGTGAGTTGGCATATCCGCTGTGTTTATGTGTGGGTATTGTGTCTGGACTGAGCGGTTATTGTATTCCAGACATGTGGTATATTCACAGCTGAATGATTCACTCCTACCATCATCTGTTGTCTACCTCTCTGGTCTCTGAGAGGTCTGATTAACAACACATAACTGACCCACTCAGAACTGACCAAACCTGACCGGATCTGACCACACCTCCAGAAATACCCCAGAGACAGCCGAATCAAACCAAGAGGAAGCAATCATCCCTGCTACAAACAAACTTTCCAAGAGGCACAAATATTTTTTCACTTACCCAGCCAGCAAACCAGCCCCTTTTCTTATTTATGACTGATTTGTCATTGTTGTGAACCATAACTGCACACACTGACTCATCTAAACATTCCTTGCTGTTCTTTGTGTTGCACAGTTTATAAGACACTAAGAAAATATATATGAATCTAACCTGGGAGGGTTTGTTGCATGAAAAACTGCACAAGCTCGGTTGACGAAATTGGATGTCAGTTCTGTGAAATATGCAATTTTTTTGCACTTTCAGTAATGAGGCAGGATGAAGGAGGGCCTGCGCAGGGATTGATCCCATGACCTCCTGGGTGAAAGTGACTTGCAGTGACCATTCAGCCAAAGGGATATCCCCGTGGCCAAGTAGCCAAGGCACCTGCTCATTCGGCGGCATAGTGGCAGGGCCCTCACTGGCACAATAAAAGCGCTTTTCCACTAAAATTAGCAGGTTTACACAGGTTTTTCAAAGATGGGCTGACATACAAGCAATCGGCATTTGGTGCCTTCCCCACTGACAAAAAAAGGCGCGTCTAATCCCCTGCTGGCAGCTGCGTTGCCTCTGTCCCCACAGCTGCCAGTCTGGTGATGCAATCACGCTGCGTTCACGTTGATGATGTCATCCAGCGCAACAGAAATCTAGGCAGCCATTTTTGTGACTTGTGTAGCCTATTTTTAAGTTAAAGTTTTGTTTAAAAAAGAAAACAATGGAAAGCGAGTCAGGCAGTAGTCAATGTGCTTTCTTGTTTTGCACTTTTTTCCGTCCACAACTCAGCGGGTGACGGCCGATTTTCCCACGGGATGAGGCTTCTGAATTTGTGGCCGAAGCAGAGTTGTTTTGTTGCTTTTATATGAGAAGTGACTGACATGATGTCATGTTGTGGACACGTACCGCCCCACATCATCATGTTAATTAGCGGGCCTGGCGTTCTTGCTGCATGCCGATCGGAGCCAAGCCGTTTGAAGGCGATTTTAACCCGCGCAGCTTTCCAAGTTGCTTGACGTGGATCAACGCGGGTTTATAAGCCTTTCCCACTGCCACCAAAATCCGATTGTTCGTGGGTTTAATGGGATTTTTGGCCAGTGGAAAAGGGGTATATGAAAAACTAGATGCAAGTTTTGCTACTTTTGGGTAAGTCAGGCTTTTGGTAAAAATGAACCCTTTCTACCACAGCATTCACTTCACACAACAACTGACTACTTTTGTAAGTATTTATGCTTTTTGTGCAGGAACTCCATGACTGAAACAGTAAGGGCAAAATTATAAGTGCTGTCTTTACAAATGTTGATTCATGGAGAGAGATCACGAAGGCAAGGAGGCGGAGGACACAGCTGGTGGCTTTAATTGAAGACATTACAAAACACATAAAATGTTTGCCAGAGACATGTTGGGATAACGTGTTATGTAAAACAGCAAGTTTCAAAGTTTTTCAACTCTTTTTAAAGCAGATTAATGCAACTCTGGGTATGTTTACCATGGAGTGCGCACCCCAAAGCTGTAGAGGGAGCTCCATAGCAAAAATAAGCGACAGACGAAGAAGAATATTGTAAACAAAAGGCAACTTACGGTTGTTTTGAACAGGCGACAGCGAGTCACCATGGCTTCAAAGGCATGTAGTAAAAGTAATTATCAAAGCAGTATCGAAGCAAAAAACGAATTGCAGATGATACATGCATATCTGTCCAAACGGATTTACGACCGGCCATATAGCGGTAGTCTCATGTATCGCAAGACCAAAACAAGCGCGGGCGTCAATAGGCAAAACTGCAAGCACCGTTTCGGGTATCAGGAGACCCGATAGAGGAGGGAATGTCAGCTTTTTCATCAGAACAGGTCAGTCAAGCAAAGTAATTACTTCCTAGCAGCTTTATGACTATGATTATGTTGCATAGATCCGCTTTAAGTAGCCTAAAATATAAGAAATTTACCTTAAATGGCACTTTGGTACATTCATCCTTGTGAAAGAAACATAATGAAAAAAAATGAATAATGTTGCTGCAATGCTCAGATTGTGCTATAAATGGACACATCCATGCCCAGGACTACATTCCTGTGTCTTTTATACGTTCAAACGCTGTTGCGATGAGATCTCAAACACAACAGCAAACACTTTTCATGCAAACGTTTGACTTTTTCTTAGTGTTTATGCCTGCCATGCTTTTTTCACACATTAACGTGAGAGATCAGCATTACGAGGTTGATCAGACAACATGAGCAACAGCAGGATTAACTTGCCTCATTTCTTCCAGACACTGTTTACAACAAAGGAACTGTATCCTCAATTTAAAACAAAGGTCTTGCTCCCTGCAATGTTTGCATGTTTGGGAAATACCAACATTTCATAGCACTGCTGGCCAGATTGTGCTGCGGTCTGCTCTGTTTATCAATCAGCGTTGTTTTGACTTTCTCAAAGATTTTCACTTAAATAAATACCTGTTGAGTCACTTACAAATGAAGTATCTCAATGGCAAATGGATTTGTTTTCTTAAAGTTTTATTACAAAATTGTTATAATCATATATTTACTTATTTAAATGAGCATCTTTGTCTAAAAGCTGCAGTACTGCCAAAGCCATAGTAATGCTGCAGCTATCCTTTTAAAGCATCTGACAGGAAAAATCTGTTTCAGTTTGCAATTTGCTTGTCAGGAGCTAAGAATTTGCTACAATATTGTGTCAGTTTTTTACATAGACGAGTCTGCATTTTTGCAAAAGGAGGAGATAATGATTTTTAACTATAACAGGCTTTCTGTAGACTCACAACATGAGCAGCTTGAAATTTTATCAGGCTTATGATGAGATGTAGAACGGCTACATTTTCTATGTATATGGTGATAACAAGTAGAAGCACTTTAAATCCAAAATGTTTATAACTCACTAATTTTGAATAGATTATGTAGTGGTTCGGTTTATTATGAATGCATGAGATGAGGAAACAAAGAGGATGCAGGCAAGGTAGAGAGAAAAGCGCAGGAAATTGAAAACGTTTCAACTGCCCTCATGAGAAACATAATGTTAGCTAACAAAATGGACTAGCTTAAAGCAATAAGAGGACACGGAAGGAACACAGAAAAAAACGGGATTATGTGTTTTGCCAGGACTTGGTGAAACATATCCCAGACTCACTTGTCTGCTTTAAGACTGTACTAGTGGGTTGAGACAATAAAAACAAGCAACGCTGGCAAACGAATGTGATTCTTTTAATTTAAGAAACATAATGACCCTTATAAAACATAGAAGTAAATATTACCGGAAAGTGGACTTTTTGGTTGGGTTTAGGAACTATTAGGATTGGAATTGGGGAAAAGATCAGGTTGAATATCAATGTGGGAAAAACCTTGTTTCACTTCATTAGTTCACTTATATACAACACTAAATCCTTCATGTTGAGGTAGGTTTTGCTGGATTATTTGTAATAAATGGGATTTATATTCATCAGCAGATGAAATTGTTACAGGATTGTTCCAACGTTCATGTTTGATCACTTCTAAGGTAACTACACATGATCATATTTCCTGGATGCTTTCTGACATCGTTATACAGATGATGCTAACTCTTTGCTATAATACTCTTCGTAATGAATACGTTTTACACACAGGATGATGCTGCCTTCTTTCTGTGATATCTTGAAAAGATTAATCATGACTACGGATGTCACAATTACAGATTATAATCAAAGAAAAAAATCACTGTTTAATGAATATTATGATTATTATATATTTATTTTATTTCCAAACATGATAAATGTGCAAAATCACTTTTATATCTTTAATTTTAAATAGGGACTATCAAAATGAACTTGTTAATGCAAAGAGATTAATACGTAGAATCTCCATCATTTTTATGCATTAACAAAGTTGTAGCTCATGACCCATGTGACATATCAGATAATCAGTTTTCGTGGTGTGCCATAAAGGTTCAGACATGAAATGGAAAGTGACAATATTGAGAAATATTTACAATTAATTGATTGTGTCGTTTGATACTGCGATTAATTGTTAAATCAAGTAATCATGACATGCCCAGTCACGAGACAACGCAGATGCAAGTCCTTGAAGAGGGTAATGAAAAAAGTCTGCAGTATTTATCCCACTTGTGGCTGTTTTCAGAACTGGGAACCATACTGTGTTTATGGTGTGGTTTTATCTCTCCGGCCACAGCCAAGAATGGTTGCTGTCTTACAATGGCCACTGCATAAATCAGTTTTTGGTAGCTGTATAGTCAGGCAAGAGTTAGAATGGAAAGAGAGGGGACAGAGGAGGTCATGAAGGCGAGTGGATTTAAAAACTTATAGAGGAGGAAAGACGAAGAGAGGAAGCTGCAGGAAAGAAGAGAAGACTTGGCTTTCAAACACCAAGTACAGTGTGTGCTTTTAAGAACAACTCATCCCTCCAACCACCTAAGCTCCATTTGAATAACTTACCATAAATAGAGGTCTCTAATCGACTTATTCATCAGGAGGGGGGGTCTTTCTGCCTCTTTGTAAATGAGGGAGAATGAGGTGTTCTTCGAGATAACAACTCCTCAACTTGGTCTTTAAGGATTAGAGGGAGTACAATGGAGTACAATGGAGTCAGCCAGGGTGGGAGCTGCTCAGATAAGTACTCACAGGAATCAGCGCAGGGCCAGATGAAAACAGCATGTTTTCTTGCCCGTGTTCTTTAAGCAACTGCAAGCCGAAGCTGGATATAACTGTCTAAGGAGCGAACAGAGATATTTAACTTAGCTAAGGAGATTACTTTTCCAAACGGCACTAAGTGGCTCAGTCAACATTTAGACATTTTTTTCTTTCTCTCAGACAAACTGTACAGACTCACATAATAGCTGTTGATTTAGTTCCAAGAGCTGAACAAAGCGCATTTATTTGATTCATTCACAGAAATGCAGATCATAACTTGTGCGCATGCTTATTTCTATGTGTGTGTACACACACACAAATATTCATTGGGGAAGGGAATGGGGTGTGTGTGTGTTTGTGTGTGTGTGTGTGAGTGTGTGTGTGTTGGGGGGTGGGGGGGGGGGGGGATCGGTAACCCTTCATTAAGGCTATAAAACACAAGCAAAGTGAGGAGACAGGCCATGCTTTGTTAAGCTGCTGAGGGAGCTAAGTAGTGCTGCTGAGCGTGTGTGCTCAGCGGATCAGTCTTAACTGTCTTTGGCGTTGATGAGATTTATCATAAAGGTGCAATGTCATAACCATATCATCAACACAATGGCTCCATACGATTAAAGGAGATTTGGTGCATCAAGGTCTTTGAAGTCTCAGATAAAGCACTGAAACATTATCCAAACACAAGTCAGACAGCAACACACTGATTCATGAGCTCTCCAAAAAAACAAAAAACACAATAGATGACAGAAAGGTATGAATGAGAAGGGGGAAGGTGGATACCCACAGGAACTCAAGAGGTGCATTCCCTTTCATCTTATTACGTCTGCGTGCGCATTTATGTGGCCGTTCAGTGTTATGTCAGAATAATGTGAGGTACACACAGCTGTACTGACAGCAGCGTTATCGCAACCTGCTTCACAGCACCGTCAGGAAACAAGAGCTCCTTTGTGAACATGTGTGTTTATGTGAACTAGAAAGACAGGGAGAGCGCTTTTTGGCAGGCCTCATTACTATACAGACCCTCGCTAATCCTGTCTTTCCTCTCTCCACCTATAATATGGCTGCATATCCGTTAGCCGAGCTACAGACGGAGAGGAATCTGGAGCGGAGGAGAGGGCGATCAGAGGGCGAGTAATTGAAAACACACAAAGAGCACTGACTCAGAAAGCCCTGCTACCGAGGGAAGGTGCAATGTGTGTGTACGAGCGAGTGTTTGTGTATGCATATGTGCTTGTGCAAGGCCAAATAAAAAAAAAAACAACCCTTATGAACAAAGGTTGGAATTGCGAAAGAGACGTTTTCTCTCTGTGACATCTGACTAAATACTTTGATTGTTTCTCCTGCCAAAAGCAAGTATCAAATATCACAGCCAAGAGCGCAAAGAGCCAATTTTCTGAGAACATCCTCCAATGTCTGCTCACTGCAAAAGAATATTCGCCGAAATGAGTCAATTTGCATTTTAAAGTATCGACATTTGCTGGTGAACCAACTGCTGCTGGCCTGAGACAATTTTAGCTCCTGCAAACTAATTTCCATTTCCAGGACATGAGTGGAATCTAACTTGTGGTTTATCTTATTTTAATACGGCTATTCTTAGAAAAATCTTTAATTTTACAAAGCAATTTTATAGAAAATAAAGACAAAACTGGTTGTATATAAGATTTTTGCTGTTTTCTTGCAGTGCACTCATATTGTGCAACCTTAAGAGTGTGTTGGTGTCTTATAACACACCAGGGGCGAGAAGAGGAAATAGTGTAAATAGAAAAACTGTTCATTCATCTGAGAGAGTAAAACAATGTAACCTTTTGCACTAATATTTGAGAGCATCCCGAGGCCTCTTGGAAGGATTCGCTGCTGAGAGACTGAGGCCGGGGAGAACTTGAGGTTTCTTTTCGCCGTGGTCTGAAATATGCTTACAGAACTCAAGCCATGAGGATGAAAAGCTATCAGACCAGGGGGCTAATCTACATTTAAAGAATCTGTGGCAATATGGTTAAATTCTATACTCTCCGTACTGCATTTCAGAAGCCTCCAGTGCTTGAGTTCAGTTCAGCGTTTGGATTGTTTGATTGTTTGGGGCTGCCTGGGCTTTCACTCATATGGCAGTGCTCCTCGGGACACAGGCCAAACTCATAGCATATGTTGGAAGGGTATGACAGGAGTTCAGTGAGTATGTGTTTTTGAAGTGTATACGCACTCAGACACCCACACACTGAGAAATGGCCTTTGTTTGAACGATATGTTTTTGGCAAGCATTAACACACATTCATGAATAATGAATGTGCATGTGTGTTAGCGTCTGCACACTGACACACATACACGCACATTTTTGCTCGATCTGAGCTTTACACATACCTAGGCACACACAAACTTAATAAGTGAACACAAACACTGAGTTATTTGTCTTGATTTTATAATCTTTGAGTAGAAAGGTCAGCCGGCTTGGCACAACTTCATATATCCCAATGTAGGTTGTGGATGTGTGTGTTTGTCTGCGTGTGGGTTACCATCCTCCATTGTTGCAGCCTTCTGCCAAAGACACACCATGTAAGGTAATTCATGAATCCTTGACAGGTTTTTTTTTACTTCTTTTTTCCCTGAACATTAATATCTCAAACATCTGTGCATGTTTTCGGTTGTGACTTGGCACTCGCTCTTAGGTTTGCTATGCACCCCACGACACAATTTAGAGCATGTTTGTGCCACCCTTATCTTAAGACTGGCTTTTATCCGCCATGCTGACTGCTGCTCTGGTATTTTTCTGTTTCCCATTCTCTCTTGCCCTCCCTCCTACCTCCTCTTTTCCCTCCATCACCAGTCTCAAGGATTTCCTCTATTATTCACTTGTTTTTCCCCCCTGTTCTCTGCTTTCCCTCTCACTTTCTCACTCCCTTTCTTCTTCTTGTAGTCTGTTTCGATTCAGGATGTGCCAGTTTGGTTGGTGAGGATGGAGCTCCCCAGACCCTGGAGGGGTATTGGAGCCCTAGAAACATTGGTCTCTGCCTCTCCATGCGTCGGCATTGTGAGTGTGGGCTAATCGTTAGAGTGAGGCCTCAAAGAGGGAGGACAAAAGGTCACAGTAGGTCACTTTGGCGTCCTAACATGAAAGGAGCTCCCAGTTTCAATGAGGATTAACCAAAAATTCCATTGACTAAAACACTATGGGAGCTCCCAGAATCTTATACATGTGAATTCCCCACACATATGAAAGTGCCTTCTCTCCTCTCCTCACTTCCTCCGTCCTCCTCTCCTTTCCTCACAAACACACAATGGACACATCATTCAGCACAGAGTTAAATGAGTTCAGTGTCGGCAGTACTAACGGTCAAATCCTGCCCCTTGACCCTTTGGGGGTCTTTCAGTAAGTCTGGGTGTGTACAATTGAACACTTGTGTGTGCATGCAAGTGTTTGTTTGTGTGCGCGTGTGAGGGAATTAAGGAGTCTGTGTGGCCAAAGAGAGATTAAGGTCCTCACAGCAGAGCCTATTTGGCAGTTAATGTGTCAGATAATGAATTTAATGTGCATAGCTCCATGGTGCTGCAAGGTGAGGTCTATCATGGAAGACCTCCAGAGTGAGTTTAAGTCCGTTGACTTGCGACCGAGAGGAGCATTACGGCCGTGTGCGCTTTGAGATCAAAATTCAGGCCTTTGTTTCACACCAGATGAAAGAAAGGAGTACGGAGAGACTGAGATGAGTGATTGAAAGAATGACAGGTTGAATGGATTAGTGAACCATGGCTGTGCCCTCTGTGTAAATGCAGACCAAGGGGCCCACATTCAGCGCCTTTGTGACCTTAAGGCTATACCACACAATGTACATGCAGTTTCAGTCATCTTTGCTCTTTGCATCATGTGGAGGCCACCAGCGGGGTGCTACTTTACTAGCTTGGCACCCATTTCATGTCATGGGCAGCGCTTCACTCCTACATTCCTGCCTGGCAGTAAAGCTTTATCTACCCAAACATTCAAGGGGTAATTATGACAGAAGTTGGATCCTTATTATCTTCCCTGTCATAATGCCTTAGCAAACACATTCCTCTGAATCGAAGGCTTGATCATGCAGAGCAGCGTCCTTCCTCGGAGCTCTGTTGTTGACAACATGTTGCTTATTTTCATACTTATTGGATATGAATGTGTTCTAGCTTTGCAGAGTGCAAACTAATGACAAATGTTATCATCAAAGGCAAAAAAGCTGCACATCATCTGTCATCTTTTGTTTTATGTTGCTTATCAGGACATCAGGGCACGTAAGGAGGAACCTTTTTAATATCCATATGGTAAATGATTTATAGATTACTTCAGTTTGAAAAATACTTAGTGTGACTCTGAGTCATTATGTATTTGTTAATGATGGCTGATTCATATCTTTGTAATAGCTTCACATCATCTGTGACATTTGGCTGTGTTACGTAAGAAGCAACAAGAATCTCCAAAGGGACAATAAAGCATTAATACAAAAAGGTTAAGGTTTGACTTTAGTAATAGCAAAAGGGTTTTCTTCAAATTTTCCATGGAAAGGAGAATAAAATGTGGAAATTCTTCTCTAAGCCTGTTGAAATAAAGGCTCTTGGGAGCTACGCAAACGTGTGTCACTGATTAATACTACAGACTTTCCCCAAAAAAATGTGAGGCAAAGGAATAAAGAAAACACCAACAATCAAAAGCAAAACATAGATTTCCCATCATCATTCCCCCTGTCACAGGCCAATGGCAAAAGTTCTGGGAAGTAAGTCCAACTGTAAAGCTGGTAATCGTGATTCAGTGGCCAACAGCTTGTCAGATACAGGCCACTGATGCGTCATTTACTACCACAAGTCAGCAATGTTTAAGCTGAATATGATAAAATTCTCTAATTCTGATGCCATTTTCTGTTATCCACACAAGGCAGAGATAAAACATACCAGTAATCAGAGTCGCAGAAATCGAGGGAAACGTGTTACAGCGGCAGATCAGAACGATACTGTGTCCCTTTTGTGCACTTGAGGCTGTGTCGGGTGCAGAGATAGGGAATGGGGCCCTGGGAATCCATGGCACAGGGACAGCGGGCACACAGTGTGAAAAAAATTGTGGCAGACATTCATATAGGGGGTAGTCTGAACTGTGTTTACCTCTGATGGTATTCCACAGTGTACACACAGAAGAATGTATTATGTTACAAATGACGTGGGCTGGTCCCAGTACACGTCTTCCATGCCTTACATTTGTTTTTTCTAGATGGAAAGCTCCAGCAGGCTTATTGCCGTCATGACACTCCCGGTGCCCCACTCTTTGAGAACTGCAGGGCCCCTGAAATACTTGTTTGCTGTTCGCTGCTCTTCCTAATACATTTTTTCCCACAAGATTCAATCTGCTGCCTTTTCCAGTCCCCCTTATTATTTTTAATTGCTTCATTTAAGGCTTTCTCAGTCTGCCATTCATTGTCCCACAGACCTTCGCCGCCAATTTAAGTGTTTTTTGTAGTAATGTATAAAAATATTAAACATTTGAAAGGATGTAAAACAGATATTGGGAATATCTAATATGATTTAATTTGTTTTCCCTAAGATTAATTCAATCTGTCATAAAGTGAAGTCCCACGTCATGATGAAAGATTTGTTAAGTCAACACTCAAAGAAGGAAGAAGATAAGGAGAACAAAAATTGAAAGAAAGCATGGCAGAGACAAACACGTGCACATACAGTACACACATACTCACACACCAATCCCCAAAAGGACAAACAGCTTTTGTTTCTGTCATGCGAGGCTCAGAGAGGCAGAGAGAGGCTTTATTGGAAAAAAGGGCTGTGGTGTTTTCCTCTCCAAAATCACTTGGGCTCATTAGAGAAGACATTTCAGAGCTGGAAAAGAGCATATGACACATCACACTTCAGACAGCTGACCTATTTACAGGGTGACTTCTAGCATATCTATAAAACACACCGCGGCCCTGTCACTGGGGACCGGTCCATATACAATTGGGGGAAAATATGAACAAATCATCCTCTGAGGTTACGTACGTGGAAGGGAGGAAGGGCTGATTTAGCTGTCAAAGAGAGAAAAACAAGAGTTCACACAAGTCAAACATACCTTAAATACAAGTGACGTAAACATTCACACCCACTCCACAAACACAGCGTTTGTGCACTGTGTCCTCTCTGTACTGCATTTTTCATACATCTATAGACTTTTTATTCGTTTGTATGAGTCTGCTTACAATCCACAAGTTTCCAGTCGATTCTGATGGCTTCCATATGTGGTATTTACCTTTTCTAAGCAGGAGGAAGGGCAACCCGACACAGTGGCATCCCTTCCTCCTGAGAAAAAGCCCCATTGACAAATAAACCATAAACCATTTAGTCAGATGAGATCATTCATTGGTGGGCCAAGGGCAGCATGACCTGGATGTGCACCAAAGAGGAGGAATATTCAACTCCTGTTTAAGGAAATCTGTCATTGTTGTACAATACGCCTCTTACACCACTCACTCTGTTCCTAACACCTGAAAGGAGATTAGGAAGAAACAGTCTTTGCTGGGACCTCGTACTTGCTATAATTTATCTGCCAATTTCACTTTTTATCATTCTGCAGTTCATGTTTTCCAACCACTATGAGAAGTTTACAAAAACTACATGCACTACACATGGAAAAATCCTTACTTTTACACAAATATTGTAATGGTGCTCCAATAATCAACTTACAATTATTATTGGTTGACATTTGGTCTGAATAATATGGTAATGGAGTTGTTCAACAAAACAAAAAGTGTCCCATAAAAACTGTCAGAGCCAGCATTTACCAAACATGTTGCTCAGTCTAATAATGTTGTCACTCAGCAGATTCCAGTAAATGAGTTGTGGTAGCACTCAATGATGTGCTGCTGAGCCGCCACTCTTTGGTCTGTGTGTTACCAAAAAGGAACAGTAGTGGGTTATATTTAAAAGAAAAAACAAACAAAAAATACAACTCAACCAGTATGCAAAAATGACTTGATAAGCAATGCTGATCACGTATTTCACTATTTATATACACACCATTCAAACATAACAATTAAGGGCAAACTTTCATTTGATCTTCTTTATTGTTGTCCTTTTTGCAAGGTTTGTGTGAAGTACTCAGAAAGCAGTTAAAGCTCTCTTGGGTTAGGAATCCTACCAACCTCACAGCTAATCACAAGGCGGTCACCAGAGGAAGAATTTTTTTGGCGTCTCAAAGAACTAAAACCTCAAAAAGTCTTATATTGGTTTCAACAAATACTGTATTGTGAATTTTCCCACCATGGTCTGTAACATGGTCCAGGTTTAACGCAGAAGTTTGATGCAGAAGTGACATGGTGTGATGAATAAAGTCATAGCATTTGCTTTGAGTTATCTTAGGTGGCAAAAACCTTTCCTTTCCTCCATCTCAAAGTTGAGTGCCTGTTAGTTTTGCACCTGATGATACATATAAAACAATCATCCAGTGAATCCATCCTCTAAATTTGAACACACCTTATGGATGGAAATGCATCCTGTACGCTATTCATGGAAACATTTCAGTAACTTTTGAGGTGATCTGTATGTGCTCTACTGAAGCAACTTTGTAAAGTAATGTGACTGAATTGTGCATCATCCATGTGTGAATGGCTGAAACGCATTGTTGCCACCAAAGGGTATACATAGTCAGCCCTTTCACAGAGTAGAAAAGGGGGTTTTCATCAAATCATTGCAAGTAAGAAATGCTTGTACCTTCAATGTATGTATGTTCCCACAGCACTCAAACCAAAGGTATATCCAGAGGTATATGTTCTTATCTTTCCTTTTATCAGCAGTGAAACTCCATCCCTTCCTCATGTCTCGTTCCCATCCATCCAGTTCAATCCAGTTGTGTTTTGAAAGGGTGGTTAAAGTCGCTGTTATTGTATGATTTCACAGAACCTCTCCTCCCAGCCTTTGAAGCAGGGAAGAGCTGACCGAAGCTCAGCGATCCCTGCTGTAAGCCCCACTCTGGGCAAGACCTGAGTCAGTCCCACCACCAGGACTCTTCTCCCTCTCCTCGCTCTCTCTCATACCGATCCACATTCTTCTCACTCCTTCATGCAACTACTACACATTTATGTCTGCTCAACAGATTTTGAGGCACACACAAGGCCGCTAGCCTGTTGAAGTTGACCTGAGGGTATTTGCCCTGGTTGAGGCCTTTGAAAATAAACAAGAGGACAGAGGAGCTTAGTCTTGTGAAGTGGCAAGATCTCAGGAGCAGGGGAAAACAGCAATTACCCAAGGCGTTATGGACATTAAGTGCTGAATGAGAGCGGTTCAGAGGCAGGACTCTCTGAGTAAATAAGCAAAGTGGGGATACTATCTGGGTGCTGCAGACATCGATGAAAGGGCGTTATAGAAAAACATAAATAAACTTTATCTGACTCGTTACTGACCTCCTTTGTCAAAGTGCTACTGCTGGGTTGGAAGTGTTGGGTTTCCGTCAGCTCGGCTCCTTCTATGTTCTCAGTTTTCACACCATAATTAAGGACCTGTACTTTCAAATAAAGCTTTTATGGAACAACAAATACCTCCTTCCTTGTCAATAAAAAAAGTGACAAAACAATAGTGCATATGTTTATAAGATTGTGCAGCTGCATAGAGATGGTGTATTAGCTCAACAGCATGCAGTAGGGTTGTAAAACACTGTTTGCTCTCCAACCGCCCACTTGTCTTGGCTGTTTAATTCCTCTGCTCTTTCGAGGATTTGGCAACAGAGCCAACGGGCCTTCCAGTCTAACTTTGAGTGTTCCAGTGATCTTCATAGCTTTTTAAGGCTTTCTAGTATCAGAGCTGATTGAAAAAGTCCCCACTGACATGCACATGTTTTAGAATAAACACAAGGCCTTGCTTTGAGTCCACAAGACTAGGGTTTGCCATAAAACACAGCAAAACTGCTTTTCACCCCAAGGTACATTTCTGGGCTGGTAAATGAACAAGAATGACACAACCCCAATATCAACGACAAAATGAGCTCTTATGAAGTCTTAACATTGCTAAGTTTCTTTATGATCACCACTCATTTCCCATTTTTTGGAATGAGCAGGATTCTAAAAGGCACACAGCCAAAAACTGCCCTCACTCTCCCTCCTACGTGTTATCTGAGGGTCAGCGAACAATAGTTTCTAGGAATTGGGGGATATCAGTGTGAGCCAATTGGCTCTGCACATACACGCACAGCTAACTCAACAAGGAAGAGCCTTGGCCTTGTTGCTGCTATAATGCTGCGACTCACTGGGTCACTATGAGTTCCTAATGACCCAAACAAATACAGAATCTTTGCCTGTGGACTTTATCTTCATTGTTTCTCTGCCATTGATTCTGTTCTTCCAGTTCATGTGTTTGCATGTTCAAGCTGATAGGGGATGTTGATGAGCAATTACCAACAATTTCATTTGTTGGGTTTGCCCCAATTGATTGAGGGTGTTTTCTTTTTCTTTTTGTTGTTGTTTCTTCTAAATGGGTCTGTGAAAGCAATGAAGCCTGACAGGGTTTTCATCACAAGTTGACTGGCTGTTGCCCTCAGACACAGAGACCATAGATAATGAAGAAAGGCATGGCAAAGGTCATCTTTAGAGCTTGAATGGCAGAAAATGAGCTTCTGTTCTTGATTCTTAAAGATATTTTATGTGTCACCTGAAAGTTTTCTTCAGTTTTAA
>JBBDHI010000010.1:25997485-26011922 GCA_037177115.1 Craterocephalus stercusmuscarum | reverse complement strand
GTCTTAACTTCATCCGTTGTTCTTTTGGTTTTCCAAACTGCATTCACTTTTTCACAGATATTCTCCCATATTGCAGCTATTCTGGTGACATTTAGATTTTTTTCTTAAGCTCAGTAATATTTTTATTTTTCTCCTGTACTTATATTTCCATGTCATTAAATTTAATTTTGCATTTGTGGTTTCCTTGCTCTCTGAATGCTTCCATGACAGAGCAAACAGTGCAACTAAATCCTCATTTAAATACTGCTGTTTGCTCATGCAAATGGATAACAGGTACTATCTTAGTTGATCATACTCAGAGCATAGAAACATAACCAGAGCAAAATAGCGCCACTAATATTGAAATAACGCCACAATTTGCAGTCGTCTTAAATATGCCCCTTACAGTATACTCATCTACAGCTACAGTCTGACACAAAAGATCTTGATTCCTGTGGCTCTAATAAATACTATAATTACTCTAAAACAGGAAACATTCATGCTAAAAATAATCCTTTTAATGTTCAGAAAAAGACATTTTAAAAACAAATATGAGAATCCACGTTTTATTATTCACCTCTATTGTTTTAAGAGCTTTCATTTGTTCTTTTTGAAAGGTATTATTTCACTGCGAGATAGATTTTTTCCACATGGGTCTAGAATGCATTGCCCATCTTCAGGAAATACTTTGGAAATATGATACGTTTTAAGTATATCAGATGGAGTCCGTCTGCGTATTTGTCATCGTTATATTTTACTGGCGTGTCTCCTCCAGGCTTCCTCTCCTTTGAGGCAGAGGGGGGTGAGACACAGACATGCCGCCCCATGGACGACCTGATCACAGAGATGAAGGACCAAGAGACAATCAAAGATAAGAGAATAAAAGAGATGACAAGATGAAAGACGGAATCGCTGCGTCACTGGCTGAATTGCTCATTAGATGAGACCACATTCTAAGTAACGCCCAGCGGTATGAGAACACGGGGCGGTGTGTATCGTTTCTCATCCAACATCCCTCTGCATCTGGCACCGCACACTTTACGCATCTCTGAACTCTTGATGACCAACATTTCTACGAGCTTTACAAAAGCCACGTCCATCACGCTGTATCTGACTGCCGGTCGCCTCCCTCCATATTCAATGCACTGCAGACTGAATAGCATTGTCGCACCCAATATGTGCAACAAGCCTAATTGTTTCAGTTCAGCATCTGTGGTTATGGCTTTTCTGGAATTTGAACTTACAGAGTGACAAGGTCGTAAGATAAGATGTAGTGTGCTTGTGAATAACAAATACCATTGGTCTCAAGATGAGGGATGAGGTGACTGTGTGGCCAAGGAGGGAAAGCGATGGTTCAATGTCAAATCACAGCAAACAGACCTCTGCTCTGGAATAAATCTTCAGCCCCTCTGAGCGGAAATACAAGTCTGCTTCTTCTGAGACACAGTGGCTTCGTAGAAATCCTCACAGAACGAAAGGATGGGCAAGAGCGAGGTGAAAAACTAAGTAGAGTGAGGAGGTGCAAGAATGAAATGGATAAAGACGTGTTATGAGGACAGGGATTGATTTCATAAACTCTTTACCCCGTACACCCCCATCGCTCGGTGCAGCCCTTCAAGGTTAGCTGTGTCCATCTGGCATGTAAACTATATAGGCCAGAAGGAAGGAAACGGCAGGGGAAGGAGGATGAGAGTGAGATACCTTCCCCGTTCAACTATTATTCTTTGTTAACCAGTTTTTAGCACCGCTAAACCTCTCTGGTGGTTTTCATTAAGGAAGGAATCACCTTGGGTTTGCCAGGACCCCTAATCAAATCCAGACGCGTTGGAGTTTTTAATTGAAGCAAGATGGACCTCCACGATGTACACAACTGGCTAAATGTGACAACTTATCCCATCACTACAACAGTGTTTCCCAATGGTGGAGAGGGAAAAACATCCCTTCAATGAGGGAAATCTAGGGGTTTGTTAATATGTCTCTGATTTCAGAGTGTTATTGTTGAAACAACTCCAGACTGTTATTTACTATCGCGTGAACCTCTCCTTCTGCATTACATTACTTGCATTGCGTCTGAGCTCTCCCTCTTCCTCGCTGGGTAATGTTGTGGCCATTAGAAGAGTGTCTGATTCTGGCTTGGCAGTGAGAGAGTGAAGAACACATTGTGTGACTGTGTGTCCAGTATTAGCCAGCTCTCCGGGCAGGGGAGCTTGCTTTTAGCTGAAAGAAAACAAGAGTCTGAATGAAAACGACAAGCTCAGAGCTAAGGATGTTTTTTTAGCTTCAGCCAAAGCACCAGTTCCAGTTCTTGCTGCAACACCGCCATAAAGATAGTGTTTCATTCAGCTTTCAGTCTTTATATAACCAAGGCCACTACTCGTTTTCTTTTTCTTTCTTTCTTTTTCGTTTCTCTCATATGTTGACAGCTCAGTTGAACCAAAAAATTGGGGACAGATAATCTACCTGCTTCCCCCTCTACCCTTACCCCCTTTCTCCTAATCCATCTTGACTGTTTGAGTTTCTTTGAAGAACAATATTAATAATTTGGAAATGTGGCTTCTCCGGCTCCTGCTGTGTGCTTTTCTTTCTTTGCTCATTTCCTTCTCAAAGCTCCCTTGATGTGGGGCTTGTTTTGCTGTTTTTAGAGGAGTGCGAGACCTCAGTGAGTTATTACCCAGGCCCCCCCACCGTACACCCTTTCTACCCTCTAAGACTAGAATGTATAATGACTAAATACACCTGGCTCACAAGATGTTATGTTACAGCATCAAGTCGAAGAGGATGGTAAAAATCCAATAAGAAACCACAAAGTCAAACATTTCCTGTGTCGCTCTGTTGGGTATCAACGTGTGAAGGACAGTTCAGATGAGAGCCGGATAGAGATGTTGTGGGGGAGAGTGAAAATGTAAATCCAGTGGGCGTGAGCTGAATGCGCACAAATAAATTCAACATGTACTCAGCCACAAATTGTTTCCCACCCAGAGAGATTCACACACGGTGTGTCAATGAATTGTCTGAGAGTCAGAAACCAAAGTCACCAAAGCCATGACCACAGGCACGAACAGTATCGTCAAGGGATTGAGATAAGAGCAAGGAAGTCAGAGAGACACTGCGTATGATTAATAAAACTTCTTTATCAATGCATATCCAGAGTAATTACTGGAGATAAATCAAAGGGGCAGTTCTTTGTGTCATCAAATACTATTTGGTTTCTCCTCCTTTTCATGTTTTCATCTTGTTACCCTAACTTACAGTTGAGCCTCAAAATATTTGTTCTCTTGCCAAACTTTGATTTGTAGTAAAATTCAGATTTGACCAACAGGTGAAATATGAATATGACATAAACATGTTACACAAGAGGGTTTGGAGCTTTGTCCTAGACGTTAAAAACAAATCAGAATTTTTTTCCCCTAGAAGTGTCATGGCAAAAATGATATTTATTATTCAGTAGTTGGAGCAAACGGCATCAATGCTGACGAGGCTTTTCTGTCTTCACTTGGATTGTGGGCCATTCCTTTCCTGCAATAATCTCCACTCTGGTCTTTTTAATCCTCCATAGATGCTGGGTAGGATTTAGGTCTGGACTGTGGCTGGGCAACTGCAAGATTTTGACATTGTTCTCATCTAACCATTTCTTGAAAACTTTGGCTGCATGTTTTGGATCTTTATCTTGTTGGAAGGTCCAGTGCTACCCAAGGCCATATTTTTCTACAGACTGCCTGATAATTTCCACAGAATCCTAATGTAATCAACCAATATCCAAGAACTACAACCAAGGCCATCGTAATGTTTTTGAGCAATTTTGGTACATTGTCTTATAGTATTTCAAGGCTGACTTCCCAGCAGACACAGAACAAAACCGGTCTTTATGAAAGGACCCAGTTTCACCACACGCATCCATCCTTTGCCTTCCTTAAAAGCTTATACTATGCTGTGTAATTTTTGGTAATACATGTGGTCTAAAAAAGACAAATGAGTCTCTTAGGCTCATGCATTGGGGCTTTTGTGTAATAAAACAAACTTAAAACATTCAATTCTAGGAATACCAGCCCCATCATTTAACAGCATTTTGAGTATAAAATAGAAAAAAAGACTACATTCATATTTCAAACAACCTACATTAATGTTTTGGAGTGGCACAACCAGACTGCAGAGCTGGATTTCATTTAGAATTTCTTCTAATTTAGAGATGTTCACTGAAAAGCAGGCAGCCAGTCAAACATAGTAATGTCTCGCTTTGACATGGTGCCTTAACTGCATCATTTAGGTAGCAAGCTAGCATGAAAGAATGTATACCTTTGTTATTCATATTATACTGCTATTAACAATGTAAAAGCATAAATTACTTCCAAAAACCCATCCACTAAGGATGACTATGTCCACATACAGTACGGTATATGAATATTCAGTGGTTGAAAAAAGTTTTCGGACACCCTTAGAAATGTACACAATCACAAATAATCTCAGAATTAATTATTTTTTCTTTTAATTTTAAAGTAAATTTTTTGGGCACAAAACAGCAGCCAGTCAATCATTCTGCTTGCAACGATGCTGGACAAGACAGGTTTTTAAAAAATAGGAATTTCAATGTTTTTTTTAGGTTGTGTTGCATGTTTTAGCTGTGGCTATAAAAAAATTAAGACCTAAAACTTATTCTTAAAGCTAGGGTATGCGATGTCCACCGTGAGAGAGAGAGAGAGAGAGAGGGAGAGACAATTTGAAACAATACAGACGTGAAGTCCCATCTCCTTTGGCCTGCCTCCAAATTCTGCACATGCACAATGCTTCTATCACTGGATGAAGGAGGAGGAACTCTAGGTGAGTGAAGCTAGGTGATTGGATGAGAGAAGCTGACCAATGTAAGCCGTTTGGACTGCATGGCTTACATTGGTTAGCTTCTCTTTAGCTGTGCACCTGATAGACTGATTTGATTTTTTTTTTTTTTTTTGCCACTTCATCTTGTAAGGACCTTGTAGGACCATAGACACTATCTAAACGAGTTTATTGATCATGAACAATCTTTGAAATCGTTGACCATAGCTTTAATGCACTTTGTATGCGTTCTATTTGATATTTTGCTTATATTGTGCAGCACAGAGAAAATGGACTGGAATGGATTAGATTTTTAATTAATTTAATCCATAAGATATCAATTATCTTTCTTTAGTCTAGAAATTATATTTTGCTTTTTTCCCCTTAAATATATCTGTTAAGAAAACTCCCTGTCAGATTCAAGGTGTTCATAGACTGTAAAATTGTTTCCTCTTAGATCTTTCTTAAATCTTTCCTCTTAGATGGATGAATGCCCTTTTTGGTAAACTGAAAGTAAAAGCCCAAATTTGCATTGGTAAATGCCAAAAGATACCACCAAAAAGGAACAAGAAGACTGTGCAGAAACAAAGGTGAGGAACAATATCAGACAGCAAATGAATGAATATGAATGATGATAATAATAATAATAATAAACTGTCTCAAACTTGCAAGAAATCACATAATTTAATCAAACATACAGTATAAAAGCAGCTTTATTTACAAATGGACAATTAATTGTGCCCAAACTTGGGCTGCAATCCTGCGGTCTAGTCCCCTGAGCACTTCAGAACGTGTATGTTCATGGTGTTGCTAAAAGAGAAGGGGTGCGCTACAGAATAATTTTGCCTACATCACAACATTATGTGGTTTGGAAAACAAATTTCTACCTGCTGTCAAAACAAAATGTCTTGTAAATCACCAAGTCATTTTAAGAAATCTGACAAAATGTTACTGCCTTTTTATAAAATGTATTTTAATAAAGTGAATGACAGAAGGCATGTCAGCTCTCAAATATTCTTCAGAGTATTTTCTGTTTGTTGGATTTGTTCTTGGTTACAAATAAACCCTGGATACAAAAATATTCATGAGTCCCAAAGTCTTTGAAAAAAAGTTTGTAAGCAGGGTTTTAGAACAAATTTGTTTGTATGAGCAGATGATGAATGAGGTCCTGTGTTTCTATGTCAGTGTGTTTGTGTCTGTCACTTGTTTACAGAATTTCCCAGACTATGCTGAACGGTCACGATAAAATCAAATATAGGAATCTGGCTTTGGTATGAATAATTTCTGCCTTAACTGTGTTTATCAATACATCCATATACCTCCATGCACTCTTTGTTTTGGATACTCTCTCTTCCTGTTTCGAGTGCTGCAGTGCAGCTGTGGTGAGCAGGAGCACTAGTGGTGGGAGAGATGGAAGGATGGAGGGAGGCCCAGAAGAGAGGGGCTGATTATTAGTAAGAAGGAGAAAGAACTAAGGGTTTCAATATGTCCCACAGTATTTCAAGTGGGACAGTGGAGTTAGAGAAGCCAATTTAGCCAGCCACAAAGAGAGAGTGTTTGCATTTACTACATTCACAGATTGTTATTCTAACCACCCACTCCTAGCATCTTCAGGCCCTCCTTTGTAGACATCATCTCTTTCCCCACCTCAATTATTTTACCTCAAAGGGGTCAGTTGCCGTCCATGACATGAAACATGAAAGTTATTTTCAAGGAAAAAAAAGGTTTAAAGTTGAGTGGAAGCCACGCATGTGGGAAAATGTTTCATGATGATTAGCATAGCATGCGAGAAGACAATCCTTCAAGGTTAAAGGTATTGAATTAGACGAAGGCAGCTGAAATATTGCAAATTCCCATTCAATGAGTCGTTAAAAACAAGCCAACATTCAACATGCTTGTACCACACACAGTCTCGCAGCTTTTCGCCAACCAGATGACAAGGTGCTGTACTCCCATTTTTCCATACTGGGTTTTTCCTGTGGCGTCCAAAACATCCTTCTGCTGGTTCCTTAGGAGATGGGAGGGAAAACTGATGACACAGACAGTGATGACAGAAGAGGAGGGGTCCCACCATTACTTCCAAACATCATCATCTTTACTTTAATGCAGCAAAATGAGAGCAGGGCCGTTCCCTCAGTGATATGTGTCTGAATGACTATTTTGAAGCACATCCAAGTTTTTCTCCGCTCATGTGACATTTTGATCGAAACAGGGCGTGGCAACGAGGAGTTTTTGATTGCCTGGTCTCCTTGTGAAGTGGATGGTCCTAAACAAATAAATCTAAATGTAACTCTAGTTGTGGTTAAACACAGCATACAGAGACGTTTGATCTGCTGCTGAAATAAAACCCTACTGTACATCTGACTGGGTAAATGATAAGACAGCTCGATGCCAAAATATGCTGGTGACCACAGAAATGCATTGGTGTTATATATTGTGTTTTTAGTAGTGGAAGAAGCAGGCTTTAGATGAGCAACTTCTCGTGACATGAAACAGCCGCTTAGATGAGGTGAAAATGTCTCGCTGGCCTGGATTTCTTCTGCGGCTAGAAGGACGCTTGCTAACTCTGAGCCGTGAAAACAAACAGGGAGGTCCCTGAGCATGGTGCTTTGGACAAAGGTTAAAGCAATATCCCAGAGCACTATTCATTTCGAAGAATTCATCCCACTCGCTGGCTTTGATCCTCTCTCGAACTCTGCCCCTCTTTCTCTCTTGCTTACCCAGATTAGGTAAGGAGGATATTGTGTGTGTGTGTGTGTGTGTGTGAAAGCGAGAGAGTAGCAGAGTTCATCGTGAATCCTTGAAACCATCATCTCACCGTCTACAACAGCCATCGGCGCCCGAACACACCCCTGAATTTAGCTGTGGCGAGTAAAGCCCGGAGCTGAACCGGCAAAAGCGAGTGCAATGTAATCACGGCCGGCTTTATCTTCACCCAAATTCGAGTGTGTGCTCGTCTCCATGCGATTGTGCGCGACGCTGAAGGCCCCAGAGGGAAGCCTATGTCTTAACCAGTTTACCTCCTCTAGAGCTGTTTATTTGACCCCTGATGATTTAGATGCAAAGCCAAATAAAAACAGCCAGGAAAGTTCAAACAGCCAGTGACGCATAAAGGGCGTAAGTGGAGGGACGGTACTGTGTTCGATGATGGCTCACAGCTGGACCTCCCCACATCACCTTCGACATTAAGGATGAACTAAGCAGACTAGATAATACAGGCCCTTATAAGCTACTTGAGTTCTTGAAAATCTTCATAACACATCATGCTTAATGTGCTGGTGCTGGCCAAAAAGTTAATTTCAATGAAACTCATCATTTACTGGAGCAGACTGCCATGATTCATAAATTTGAGAGGAGCTTTTATGAACTAATTTTTACTTCCCATATGTGTGTACATATATTAACTTTTACTGCCTCTGTCTCATATTTAGTCACAGTAAGATATGTTTTTGTGTTTGGCAATTCAGACAATGTTATTTATGTTTTGACAGGAGGAGCATTGTTGTGTAGCAACGGATCCATTTACATAATTTCTTGATGTTGTAAGCACTTACATAATGCCCTCATTCATTTGGATTGAACTGCAGAGCTCCCTTCAAGGCCCCTGGACCTTCAGACAACAGGACACACACCCATGAATCTGTGGGCTCGAACATTTTTACACCAACAGAACAGGGCGATTGGAAATGTAAGTTTAAAAAAAAAAAGGATGTAAGGAAAGATAAGAGGAAAGACTGTTGTGGTTCATGTGAAGATACTGGATACATGTGTTGCTGAGCTTAGCCAGCAAAGCATATGCCAGAACATAATTTTGTTGTGGCTACTTCTGCTGCGGCGGAAACATCTGAGAGGGTACAGTTTAGATCATGCACTCACGTAGGATGATGTGATCCCTTTTTCCAATTAACAGTCTTTGCTGCACAGGTCACCTACATATTTGACCGCACACCCACACAGGCCCATGTACAGCAAGCAGGCACGTCTCTGCATGTATGTAAAAGTTAAAGGAAACATCTTAAACTATCTTTAGTTTTCTCTGTCACGTTGTGAATAACAGGAATATTTTCAGATGGTCTGTGTTTACATGGCTTTTTGCCTATATAAAGTACTTCACAATGTGTTTCTCATTCACCAATTTTCTCAAACATTATAGGCAGAAATGACATGTACTGTGCTTCCCTGCTATTTGGAGCCACTTTCATGTGGATGGTATGGAAATTAAACCAGTGACCTTCTGGTTACTGCATTGCTGCCTGTACTTACTGTTGGATGGCTTCACATGACGTCATTTGTAGGGCAAATATGATTGAGAAAGACCTCTCTGATGAAGCCGATGTGCCACTAATGACTCAGAAACAACACGTGAACTTCGAACTATGGGGCTGCTATGATTCAGAATGAAGAGTGGCCGTTCACTGGTTTCATCCCTGGCCTGAACAGACCATGTCAAAGTGTCTTCGGGTAAGGTACTAAACTCAACATTGTTGAGCACTTTGTAGCTGTAGCATTGTATATAGACTATGAAGTGCTGTATTAGTTTGGGAATCAGTGGGGAATTGCTACTCGGATGCAGGTTTGTTGGAGCAGGGCTACATTGAAAACCTGCAGGACTGCAGCCCTCATTGGACAGAACTGAGTTGCCCCGGCCTAAAGGGTCTCTGTCAGCAGTCAAAGAAACTGCAGTTGTCGATAAGGTGTTTGTACAAAAAAAACCTTGCATTGTTTTCCAAATTTATGCAAAGAACTATCCCTTATGCTGACTCGTTTAAATAAAAGCTGCCCTGCAAAGCTTTGGTAAATGTACTTTTTGACAGTACTGTATGTCACATTTTGTCCTTCAAGTTTTCTATACAAAGAATTTAAAATTCTGGTCCTTGAACGCTACTGTCCTGCAGGTTTTAGGCTTTTCACTGCTTCATCACGCCTTATTTAAAGAAAATGGATTTAACAGCCTGTAAAGGTCTACACTATGACCCATTAATTTGAATCTGGCCTCCGTGGACCGGATCTGAGAACCCATCAGCATACAAACTACAGGTAATGTAACTTCAAAGAAGTGAATCTGGAGCTTTAGGACTTCATGCAAGTACAATTATGCTGACTGGATACTGCATGAGGGGTGTCTTACCATAATCAAGCCCTCACCGTACAGGAATAGGTCATGGCTCTCAATGTTTGGGGCAAACTCCCTTCCTCCACCAGGAACTGAGTAAGGAGAAAACTTTATATCAACTCTGCACATTAATTGTTCATGTTACAGTTACAGTTTAATTTACTAAAGGTTTGACATGGCAGGAATACGTAACATCGTGTTAAATCATGGATTTATCACTCATTTAAATCTGTAATTCATCATACCTAATGAATAACCTAAGTTGCTCGTAATACAATTCAAAAGCAAAGGGAATAAAAGAGATTTCATGTCTTTTGGTTATGTTCCTGGGTACAGCAAGTTCTCTGTACAGCCAAAGAAAATGAACATCTGGAGGAGAAAGAGGCAGGAAGTTGTGCAGAGTTGTCCTTCGGAATGATGGTGAAGGTACTTCAGGTGGGAAGAGAAGACCGTGGGATGTCACATTTTCTCCAGCCCCATTTCTATCTTCTCTCAGAGGCCTTGTGTCTGTTTTAGGACATCAGATGGGAGTCCTGCTCTTTTAGACGCACAGAGATAAATGTAGTTGACATGGCCATGCCATGATGCACTTTTGAACACAAGTTCACATAACATAAGAGTTGCAGTTGCATATATTACCCTGCCTCTTTGTGTCCACGAATCTTAGTTTCATGTGGAGTTTTCATCACATGGCTGAATATAAAGAACTATTTGAGCCAAAACTACCTCTCCAGGATCACTCGGCAGGTTGACCTAAGGCGGTATGGATACCCTACAGATTAAATCAATGGTTAGTTCTGAAATTAGAGGATCAACACTTGAGGTCTTTTTTAAAACCAAAAACAAAGATAAATCCTGAAGTATCCCGTTAAAAAACTAAGTAAACTTTCTATACTATTATAGGAATCTAGAGGAAGATGAAGAGAAATGGATGTATAAGATAAGTAGAAGACCAAAAATACCTACTTAAAGATGCATTTTCCAGCCTGAGGTAGACTTGCTTCACTCTGATAATAACACACCATCAGGAACAAAGCACCATCAAAAATGATCAGCCAACCGTAGCAGGTGTCTAAATTTGGACATGCGTGCAGTGAAAACTGACACAGTGAGAAGTGTCTTACCAGACATAACAGGCGGAGGAACACCGTGAATATGAATCCTCATAATCCTGCAATAGACCCGACAAAAAAACTCTCACATGGCGGGTGATAAAAAATGATATGAAAACTGATATACTGTTAATGTTAAACTGTTTCTGATGCAATGGTGGAAATATGAGGAGGGTAGAAGAAACTCTTAAACGCCCGTGAGTCTGAAATGCGTGGAGCTGTGCTCCATGACCGAAGCTGTGACCTTACAGCTGAATCCTGTGTAAAATCTGTCTGACATCACTCACCGAGGTGTTTCCATCTCACAATCCGAGCACAGTTTTATTCTGAGAATGCGATAGTCTCACACTCTATTTTAATCTCCCACACTCACTCTTTTTTAACCATAATGTGCAATCACAAAAGCAGCAGCTCACACACACTCGCACATACTACTGGAAGTGTTCTTAGACAAGGCGAGTGAGGGATATTCCTGGTGTGGTTGAAGGGTGGGGTGGAGTGGGAAACAGTGGACCAAACCAGGTTTAAAGTTAGAAATGTGTTGTCATAAGAAAATGACCTCACTTCTAAATAGAGGGAAACCTTGATGGAGGCTTTGGCACATTGGCTACATTGGGAGGGCACCCCAATGTCTCTGTTATGTATGATAATAATCATACAACACTGAGTGATATGATTTTACTAAGACTTGGCATTGAAGGATGCCGCATGATGTCAACTTCTGACTCCACTGCTTCTTTTCGGCGCCAGTAAATTCAGTAATCACACGACATTGATGGATTATGGCAAGATTATTTCACTTTCTATCAAACCACACGTACCCCCGCATGTACTGCATGTCACTGATGTGTCATGGCAGTTGTGTTTTTTTGTTGTTGTTGTTTTAACTCAAACTAAATGTTGAAGGGGCATCTTTATAATTGCTATCATGGAATAAAACCAAGAGTAATCAAGCAGATTACTTGGCTCTGTATTGTCTTAGACTTGCCAGCAGTGTGGCTTTTGCACTGGTAAATATTTGCTGTTAGTTGAGTAGCATGGTATCGGCACATCAGAAGGACATTTTGTGTTTCCCAAACATTAGGACGGTGACGTCAGGGGGCCCTAATGATGTTTAACAAGCCCACCCAGCCCAGAATCACCCCATAAACAACCCAGATATAACCAGTGTCCCCAGTTCAATTTGTCCACAGTACGACAGGACCAGACACACTCTTAATCTGTTTGCTCTGTAGCTGCTTAAAACAAACAAACAAACATAAATCCAGCAGCTTTTTTTGCCTTCACCTTCACTAGGTTTGCACAAGTGAGGCTGATTAATGAAGACGTGGCACAGCTGTTTTGTTGTGGAGAAACCCTGTTTGTTTGATGCGAAAAAGAGGAAAAACAACTGACTGGAAAACCCATAACAGCCCGACTTCAAAAGTGAGGAAAAGAGAAAGTGGGATCATCTTTGAGAAAAAACCAACGCAGAGGCAAATGAGGAGAAGAGGAGGATGGAAAAGTGACAGTAAAAGTCATAATTTGTGACTGATTAGCAACCGTTTCCAATTAGAGCAGCAGAGGACAGGAAAACCAGAGGGAGGGAGGAACGGGGTCGGTGGGGTTCATTTCCATCCGGCAATCCTCAAACACACACACACACACACACACACACAAACAAGAACTCGCATGGAGCAGAGTTTTCCAGCAGGAGCCCAATTTGTGTTTGGGCTCACTTACACTATTATACTGGTCCAGTATGATCTCAGCTCAGACTGAGGCTACATGCCTGTCTGCCTGTTTGTAGGTGGGATTTTCTACGCATGCATGTGCACAACGTGCATGCACGCTCGTGTGTAACTGAAGCTTGCTTTCATGTGATGTATGAGAATGAATCCTAAGTTTACATGTGCTGCGGTGGATGTGCATATATGTGTTTGTTTGTGTGTGCGGTTGCCAGTGTGTCTGACTGGAGAGCAGAGGTCATGCTAAGGTTGTGATGAAGTCAGAATGTAATTATGCTTCAATGAACCAAAGGGGAAGTAATAAAGACCAGCTGCACGTTGTGTGACTCTTAAAGGTCCACTTAAAGCTTGCTGCACATTTTCTGTACCCTCCCGCACTGTACTGAGAAGTGGAATACGCAGAATGTATGGGATGGGGAGGGGGGGAGTTCTCTTTTTTTTAAAAAAAAAAAAAGCAACACACACATGCACATGAACACACACAATATGAAAAAGCACAGTTGTAGCTGCAATTAAAGATGATAAAAAACACTAAAAAAAGATATTTTCCCTCCTTTTCTGAAGGGGTGGAGTTGCCAAGGTGACCTGGCCCTCAGCCAGGGGATAAAGATGGTCACTGAGTGCATGTGCAGGAGGAAAGGGGTGGAAAGGAAGGGCGACACACCAGGTGGTTTCACTCGGTTGATCCAGTCATGACTGCCTGTGTCAAAAAAAGAAGGAAAGGAAAGAAAAAACACCAACTGGTCTGTCAAAAACAAAGAGGGAAAAAAGGGAGAATTTCATCTTCCCCTAAAGGAGCCTCCTTCTTTTCTCTCTCTCTCCTGTGATTTTCCCCTCTCCTTCCTCTCCCTGCTTCCCTCCGTTCTCATTCCTGTGCATTGGTTTTTCATTTTTTTTACTGATCATCCTCTCCCCATCTGTCTCACTTGAACATGTTTTTCCAGCGCCTGCCACCCATAGATACTGTATCCACCAACAGTAGCCAGCCAGTGCCTAGCAGCAGGCCCCCCAGGGAAGGTTAAGGCCTGCTGGGTACGGAGTGATACGGGTGATATGGTCGGAGGGGTGATGAGAAGCCCTCCTTCCTGATAAACACGGTAGCTCTATCTAGTAATGCAATTAAGGAGAAAAACAAGTCTAAGTCCAGAACAACAATAGAGATGTTATAGTGACATAATATGAAGTTTTATGCTTCAATTTTTTCTTTAATCAGTGCAAAATAAGACACCGGGGTTGAGAACGGAGTGTTGAACCTCCCTTTTTACCCGTGCATATAATATATTTGTGTTGAAGACTGCTTGCATTTAAAAACAACTCCAAGACTGGAGTAATGGGAGCTTTGATTTAAAAAAAAAAGAAAAAGAAATAAATACACAATGTTCTCATTAAAAAGTTTTTTGTTTTTCATGAATTTGTATGATTACAACAATGTGTGCTAATTATTAGTTTTTAATCAGCATCACATACAACATGAACAAACTCTATAAAGAGAGGAAGAGTGGCTTTTAAATTCACCTGAGTTCATCAAATGCTTAGATTGTTGTGTAAAGTCTACTTGTAAGGCATGGCTTATAAGGTCCCATGATAGTATTTATGAGTTATTGGGAACTTATATGAAGCTTGGCTCGAACAGCTAAGCTTGCCTGTCGTGAGGGGGGTGGTGGTGGGGGGGGGGTAAAGAAAGAAAAAATGCCTGG
>JBBDHI010000010.1:25944440-25958398 GCA_037177115.1 Craterocephalus stercusmuscarum | reverse complement strand
TCCTCACATTGAAGGGCAGTCTACAGTAATGCGGTCACCGGTCAGCGTTACCAAGAAAGTTGCCTGCACGCTGTACTATTTAGCTGATGAAGGCAGATTACGAAAAACGGCGAATGCTTTTGGAAAGTCACTTACAGGTTTGGCATGCTAATGTACGTGCTTCACAACACATTTATGTGGTTACGTGTGGATGGAGTTTTTTCCAAAAACGAGGCTGTGTGGACGCAGTTTTTCTCTGCAGGGAGCGGGGGGAGAATATTCGGCTTTAAAAATACCCGGCTACGTGTGGACAAGGCCTCAATTTCATTGATTTCTGGTAAAATCAGACCTAAGACTGTCACTTTTTATTTGTCCAAACTACTCTTTAAAGCAAAGAGATTAAACCGATTAATAAAAATGTGGATACAGAAAAGGTGAGTCATTTTTAGGTTTTTGCAAATCACAATGAGGCAATAATGCACTGTAACCTTTACAGATGAACTGAGTTGGACTTTCTGTGCACTTTTTAATTCACGTGTAGAACTTAGTAGTGTATAAAAGGAACTGAACTTTTTGCATTTGTGTTTTTATTGTACATCATCTATTATCCACTAATGGAGTTGTGGGATTCTAACAGAAATTTAAAGCTTGTAAGTTGCTCTGAGGGATCAGATTTTCTTGAAGGCTTGAAGTTTAAGCATTTACGTTTGAACAGAAAACTGGAAAGGCTGATGAAAGCTTATTTGAAACTTAGCATTGCAGTTAGCATTAGCTTAAAGGTGACATGAGCTAAGCAATCCCTATGGCTCAATGCTACTTTGTAGTTTTGGATTAAGCTACTAGTTTATCTATTTTAGTTTGTTTTTCAGTTAAATGACAAGACTGAATGTTAGTTATAAAAGTTTTTAACAGACTGTCTGAAAGCAGACATCTTAAATTTTCCATTAACCAAGCATTTCCAATGCTTTCATCTTCCTTTTCTGTGCAAATTGTGAGACAGACTTTTCCATTACTGGTCAAACGGCCCATCTATGACGCTGTTCAACAAAACAAGACACAAACTCGGACACGGGGCTGCTTTGAAACTGCACAAATGCTCTTCTTAGAGGCCTAGAATGGAAAACCCAGTAACGTAATATGACCCAGTTAGCAATTGTCTGGATTTTATGTCTTCCTGGCATTACGTCATTTTATATAAACAAACTCCAGGGTCACATATATTAAATAAAATCTGTGATATGATGGGTTCATTAGAGCACTTACTGCATGCTCCTGTTAAAAATGTATTGTCTGCATCTGCTGAGATACAAAAGTGAAATAATGACCAGAAGTGCTAATTGTGAAAAACAGATGTGAGCATGGATCTAACTTTATGTACAGATGCAGTTACAGTAGTTTGAGGAAGTACGATGTAAATAAAGCAGCCTTGTTATCTGGACCATCTACCCTTGAGTATTTCCACGGGGCTTAGCTGCAAAAAAAACTGTATTCCAGATGTTTGTCCGAGTCGCCTGGAGTCCTCTGGTTATACCGCTGACACAGAAGCTGCTGTTGAATAAGTGGATTTCACACTCAAGCCATGGAGACACTATTGTCCTGTGGTTTTAAGCTGACACTGATGGTGCCCAGCTCTAATTTCTCTAATTTTTTCTCATTTTAAGATGTGTAAGAATATAGCCCCTCCTTTCCTGCAGACATATACTGACCAGTCTCATAAACTGCAACCAGGATCTTGGACTAATAACAAAAGCTTTACCATCAAAGCTCATGGAGGCACGAAAGGCAGATGATGTGGTCTGAATGAATGGGTTAGCAGTTAAACTTTTGTTTCATGTTTTTGTAACGTGCATTAAAAGCATTGCCAACTGCATCGTCTGCACTGGGCAAAAAGACAAGCTGGTAATATTTTTTCCATGCTTTGAACCATTTAGTTAGGAGAGGGAGGGGAAAGGGGGTTTTAAAGGACTTTTCCAAAGCATCTGCACCTCCGGGCTGCAGAGGGAAAGAAAAACGCAAGTAGTTTTGCTTTTCTTGTGGCTTAAAATGGAGGAGTGCTCAGCATGGCTGTAATGAATTCAGCTGTGAGGGTTTTTTTTTATTAATGGGCCAAACACAGAGCCTTGAGGGTCCACGTGTGCTGACACACGGGCTCACAACTGGCAACCTCTGACAGCAGAATCTGTAAAGCTTTTCACTCGCTCAGTGATGACCTAAACACCATTAAAGCTCAGCTGCATTCCTTTAAAAAGAGAAATTACTAAATGGGTGCAGCTAATTACAGATTTTAACTTCAGACCACACAGCAGCTGCAATGCTGCAACTTCACAGCTGTAAATTCACAACACAGTGAAAAAAACACAACAATTTAGCACATTCAATCACAACAAAAGCTGGATTATTTTTTTTAAAAAAGGGAGAAAAAGAAAGCAATAAGTCAAGAAAAATGCAATATCATATCCATTAATCCTTCTGTTACGCAGTAGTTGTGCACATACTTTTTAAAAAAGTCCCCTTTGCTCTTTCATACTCAAACAGTGGTTTAAAGAAAACCTGTTCTCAGGTTTAATGTTGAAACTCAACACTAAACAAGAGGAGAATCTGTGTCACACTTTGTCACGACTGTTGACAGACTTTCTCCTCAAGTCACAACAGCCAAGCAACCTTAAACCTTGTGACAGGAAATCAGCGCCAGGCTCAGGTGTCTGAGGTAAACTGATGGGAAGTTCTTATAGAAGCATTCATTGGTTACATATTGGAGCTCTATTGTCGCTTTTCTAATCGTTATCACATTGTTTATCTTTCAAACACGAGTTAAGATGTTTTATATGAGTCTTTTGTTCACCATGCCAACTGAATTACTTACACGTGGTACAACAATATGGAAAAAATGTCCTTTTCCCCCTTTGTAAGCTGAATAAATGCAGGTAATTCAGATTAATCAGAAGAATGTCGTTTTTGCCAACTAATTTTGTAGGATCTAGCACGTGTAATGTTTTTTTATGATATTTTCTGCATTTTTACTAGACTGATTGGACAAAAATACATGTGTACATTCTTCTGACTATATAGGAAGGTTAAGACACATAAGTGACACAAACTGACACATATTCAAGCCGTTTGCTTCTGCATCGCTTGGCTGAAGCATCAGCAGCTCGTCTTTCCTGCCACGAGTTTCCCTTCAGAGCTTCTAGTGGAAATAAAGCAACCGGCTAAGAGAAAAAATGTGGGTTAAAGTCACATCTGTGGCTGAGATTCCCTTATGAGGACCCTTTCTCCCAGTGAGGAATAAAGTCATCCATTGTTTGCAGTTTTAAAGCGTTTTCCTTCACGCGCTGGTACTTACGTGTAACTGCTGGCTTTGCGGAATGTGACGCGCAGAAATCCTCAGAGTGGGAAGATTCTTCTTGTATTTTTTTTTAGGGTACTTGAGATGAAAACATAAGACTCGATTCTGCGTGTTTTGAAAACTACTTTTTACTCTCGTCGGAGTCTGTTCATCCTCTTCCACGTTTTCTCCGGGACCGCAGAAGAATGAATGGCTCCGTCCGCCTCCGCCTCCTCTCAGCCCGGACAGACTGCTGCTGGGATGGGAGTGACTGCCCCGTTTGCGCCCTCCCCCCACCCGCCAGACCCTTCCCTTTCTCCAACCCAGCCTGGACCTGGACTCATGGGAATCAATTATTTATTGAATCCGAACACAATCCACTGATTTATTGCTGTGTCATGTGAAATAGCCTGTCCTCTTTAGGATAAAGAGAAACCATCCACCCACTGCATCCATTCATTTTTTGCAAGCATTAAAACTTCTCCAGTTTGATGACTTGAACTGATTACTCAATACAGAAGACGGGAAGGAAGAAAGAACATAAATTCAGGAAAATATTTGTGGTATGATCAGCATTTATATCTTAACCCAATGCAACTGGGATACAATAATGGAGTCAATACACAGCATGATCAGCTACTGCATGAATTATTAACATGGTTCAACTATATTCATAATAATGCGTTAACACTCATGGCCACTTTATCAGATCCTCTTTGCTATTTGACCTACAGTATTCTGCCTTATTTCTTCATGGCATACATTCAAAAGGTATTGAAATCATTCCTCATAGATCTTGGTCTGTAGCTGACGTGATAGCATCATGTTTGATGAAAAGCTCCACCACATCTCAAAAATCAAATATTGGATTAAGATGGTGACTGTGGAGACATTGGAGTAGCCATCAGAAGGTGGTACACTGTGGTCATAAAGGCATGGACATGGTCAACATAATATTTAGTAAGCTGTGGTAGTGAGGGGTCCTACCAATGCACCCATGAACCACCAGCAGCAGCCTGAACTGTTCATGCAAGCCAGGATGGATCCATGCTTTATGATTTTTCTACCAAATTCTAAACATGCTGTCTGAAAGTTGCTGCTGAAATGGAGATTTATCACACCAGGCAACATTTCTCCATTTCTATCGTCTAGCTTCCTGTTCTTAGCTGGCAGGAGGGGCACCTGGTGTGGTCTTCTGCTGCTGCAGCCCATCTGCTATTCTGTCTGCCTTGGTTGGAACTAATGTTTATTTGAGTTCCTGTTCCCTTTCTATCATCTCCATACAGTGTGTACATTCTCCACTTTCCCTTTGAAGCACATTGTGGCCACTGAAAGGCGCTACACAAATAAACTTTATTTACTTACTTTCTTCCTCTGAGACTCAGTTTGGACCTCAGCAAGTCATCTTGACCATGTCTATATGACTAAATACAATGAGTTGCTACCATGTGATTGGCTGATCAGATTACATTCACTATCTTTCAAGTCACTTGAGTGTAGTACAACAAATGAAAGCAGGAAATGATGTTGGTCAGTTCAGTTGAACATGTTGTTTGTTCACTTTATATCTAAGCCACAAACAAAGCATATCATTACTGTAAGTTCTGTTCCTACTATAACATCACTGATAACACCATAACACAAAACTCGTAATCACAAACAAGTCTTCACCCATTTTTGTGCCAAACTGATTTTTTTTACTTTATCTTGAGACTGCTGCTGCTAAATAATGAAGATGTAACCAAACAGAATTTCATTGTATTCATACAATGACAATAAAGCTTCTCTCTCTTAAGAAAAGGGGGAAAAAGCTTTATGTTAACCAGCAAATAATAAAACCATCCAAACTGTAAAAATTGCAACAATTTTACAAAAGATTGTCGCTTTTACTCAACAGGAATCTATTTATTATCTATGGAATCATCATGTTGTAATTTCAATGTAGGTTTGGCTATTTTTCAAATGATGCATTTGTTCCCATTATTGTAATAAAAAGAATAAATCCAAAGTTCTGATATGGCCATGCACTGTAAACAAAAAGGGAAATGCAACTAATATTTGATTAGAAATTCTCTCCAGCTCCAGTTTTTGGTTCCAAGAGGAAAAATCTGGAGCAATATCTAATCATATATATCCAAGAAAAAAAAAGACTATTTCTGTTGGCGACGTTAGTCTCAGTAGGATCAGCTTTCCTGTTCTGCACTTTATCTCTGCCGTGATGTTTGTCTTTGGAGAAAAGTGGAAGCAGAGAGTAAGAAGGCTGTAGTTTCTCTTGATTCATCACATGAAGCTACACAATGTTTCAGTGGCTCACAGCACAGTGACGTCATCATCATGCAACTTGTAATGGAGTCAAAATCATAGAAGTGTTTGCTAAGAATCTGTATCATCATTTAAACAGATTAATATAGTTGTTAGGGCTGGGACGATTCCGACAGATTTTATTCTTTTACAATTTTTTTGGTGCCGATTCAATAAATTGCGATTCTTGTGATTCGTCAATGTTGGGCGTTTTAGTGAATGACGAATGATTGTGAAAGTTGAACGATGACCATGTCTAAAGACTATATTTGGAGCCATATTTCCCCCCAAAAAGGAACATTAAATCAACAAATCTGAAACAGCTTAAAATGAAGCACTTGAATGTGGGTAAAAAAATCTCACAACACAGTAGCCCGACAATCATTCTGTTTGCTATGATGCTGGACACGCTCAGTTTGAAAAAAAAGAAGAGAAGACAAGAAAAAAATATTTAACAAAATAAAAAAAAAAATGAATTAAAAATCATCAATGTAAAAGTCAAACAAAAAACGTCTTTAAATCAGAATGAGCCTCTATAGATGCCACAGTGACTTTAATGCAACATCTAGAAGGGTCTACCGGGGTGAAGGAAAAGTAGGAGAGGCAGGAAGCGCTGAGGAGGGTAGGAGAGGAGAAGAGATGCACTCTGATGATTGCGACCAACTGCAACCACCAGGCCCCAGGGTGGGTCACACATTCACTCTCACTTTATCTCATGCACACACAGATTCAGACTCTACTGCCCAGTTGTGCCTGAGCCTAAACTTTCTGATAGGAGAAGAGAAGAATGTTCCAGGAAGGGATGAAGAATGTCAGGAGTTCTCACAGGAAACCCATCTATTTACCATGTCTGTTTCAACTGGCTCAGACGACGTTCAGGGATCATTTAGAAAAGAAAAAAAAACTTTGCTGAGCATGAGAGAAACAGAAAAGTGAATCATCTCTGCAAAAGACCGATAAGTGGCCGTGAGAGTCAGCCACTAACCAATAGCATCCTGTTATTGGTTCATTCAGGGTCATGACCCCAGCACTCCCCCTCCAATTACAAAGACATCTCATTACGCCAGTGGTCAAATAACTTTGTGAGCTTTGGCAAGGAGGAGGGCTGGAGGGGGACCGATTTTTAGCCCGGGAGTTTCACATCCAAAACCAGCCCACTTTGGATAAATTAAACATCAGTTCAGTTCTTATGATCTGGCAGCTTGTATTAGTGGGTCTGATTTAAGTTTAAACAAGGTTAATTATTTCTCTACAAGTCTAAAAGAAGTTGCTGGATTCTTAATAAATGAATAATACATCAAAGTTGCATTGCGTTTACATTTTTAATATTTATGAATTAAACAGAACGGGCTGAACCTTATGATTTGATCGAGCCCTGTCCTCTCATAGAATCAACACATTTACATCGGCTCTGAATACACACATCGTGTGTTTCTTTGGGGGGAGGGACATTAGCCTCCGATTGGGTTTTATAGGAAGAGTCAGACTAAGAGCAATGCCTGGACATGTCCATGCAGCTATTTTAGCACACAGCCATTAGAATAGAAAAGATTCAATAAACCGAGTTAACGTACTACTAAAGACGGTTGCAAGAGAAAATCAGAGCAATGCGTCTGTGCAAGTTTTGGTGCAATTTAATCTTTTGTATGACAAATATAATCTAATCAACTCTTTATAAGGGATTGGTGACTTAGATAATTTTGACAGTAATTAGAAAAAAATCAAAGTGTGCGGTAATGGGAATTGTACCTGCTTGGTAATACCTGCACCGTCTTGTCTGTCTTTGTGTCTGAGAATCCTTTTATTGTGCCGCAGAGTTATGAATTAAATTTCCACTGCATAAATGAAGTAGAATTCCCAGAGAAGAAGTGTTTGCTGCATGCAGAGGCATTTACCCAATGCCATCGGACTCTTTTACAGGCACTTTACCTTTGCAAGGGAGAGTATTTGGTTTGCTTAGATCCTCTGGTTTACTGCTTGTACTGATTTCAAACCAAGTAATTCCAAAAATAAAATCACGTAGTCATGGAAGATGGAAAAAATTTTAAAAGTAGCCACTGCTTGGCTACATTTTGACGTTTTTTTGTTAAGAAAAACACCATTTGCGCACACTTCCTTTAGTTTTTGGGCTGAAAAAAAAAAAACAAAAAGGTAAAATCAATAGTTAAATATCTCTGGCAACCTCATTTCAGCTAATTGATGTGAATCATATAAACTTTGATTGGCAAAGCTACATCGGACCATCTAACAGACTTTTCCTGTTCCTGTCTTTATATTTTCTCCTGCTGCAAAATTAGCTTCTGCACATTATATCCCTTTGTCTTCATCAGAAAAACTGTGGCAGCAGATTAATGAGATACACAAGTGATGAATCAGCAGGCTCACTGCTTATCAATAAAGATGATGTAACATGCATGCTGTCATTAAGACTCAAGTATCTGATGATATAACTGTGACCAGGTTGATTTTTATCGCAGGCTAACGTAAACAAAGGCGTGTTCACTGGCACCAGTATAGCGGAGTATTTTCGTATTTGTTTAGATGAGGGTTACTTCTCTTATCTACCTGTGAGGGGCCAGATCCCGATGCTGGTGTGTGCATGATTAATGGAAAAAAAGAGAAGGAGTCAGGGAGATGGGTAAACACTGCCTCTGCTGTTCAACTGAAAATACTTTATGATGTATCACAGGAATCCCCTGACATACTAGTGCGGGGCGTCCAGTGGTACACAGGCGCATACTTCTGCCCAGAGACAAATGGAGGGAGTGAGTGAAAAAGTGTGTGAGTGCGAGTGTGTGTGCATGTGTAGATTACATGTCTGGGCATGCCTGTTCCCAGCCTGCTACTGGAGACATTGGACCCTGGTAACAGAGCTCTCAGGAAAAGATCATCGCCATCTAAATACACACCCAGCCACCCACAAAGACATTCGCGTCCATCTGGTCCTGAACTGGACACGCAGAGGATAACAACAACACAAGCTGGCGGTGGCAGTCAATAATAACACGGACAAATCTGTCCACGTTAGCATAAATGACCAGCTAGAGGTGAACATGCTGCCTTCAGCGATACTCATCCAGCCTCGATACCTTAAAGCCAAACCACACCTAAACCTTGTCTGTCTTTCCAGTCCATCCCGGTGATACACATGGGTAAACATATACGTAAACAGCTGTTCACCACCATTATCCCCATCATGTATGTCATTCACCCCCACAACCCCCACGACGTACCCCATTTCTCTCTTGCCATCACATGTAAACAACCCTCACATTACCCTCCCCCTCAATTTCAGCCATCCCCTCCACCAACCCCTACCCCGCTCTCAGCTTCAGACCCAAACATCTAGGCTACCAAACACACACACTGTTGTATCCTTGCACGAAACCTCACACACTCAAGAACATAAACATCCAGGCAATGCCCCTGCCCCCTCCCTGACTCCGACAGGAATGCGGGGACCAGCTGGTGGTGAAAATAAAAAACGAAGAAGCATACCAAAACAGGAAATGCATCAGCAAGGGCCTATCAGAGGATTTTATCAGGCCAGTGGCAGCCCTGCTGAGAACATGGGTGGCGCCGCATGCTGATTGGCTGATCAAAGTGGCAGCTGTGTCAAAAGGTCGAGAGGTCAAGCGTAATCAAGAAAAGGTTACATGCATGTGTGCTCGGGTTGGTGCGTTGGCCTTGGTGTGTGTTGGTGCCCTGCCATCGCTATGTAAATATGGGGAAACTGGAGGAAATGTGTGAGGAAATGAGGGTGAGGATAGAAGATGCTGTAGACAGAGATAAAATAAGAATTGATAAAAAGAAAAACAAAGAGGAAAGATGAGAACACATGAAGAAAGACAGAGACTGGAAGCCTCCTGACAGCAGCAAATAAATTGGATCGTCTGTTGCACCATCGTTTCCAGCAAGACACATGCACGATTTCTTTTAGTTTGTATTTTTCAGTTTAACAAAAGATAAATAAATCAGCTGTAGAAATACACATAAGGCAAGGCACTATCCCCCCGGCTTGAAATATACAAACAGAATCTAACCTAATTTGACAAAGAGTTTAAAAGTATGAAAGAAACAAATGCAAGCCTCCACTGGAGCCATTGAGAGAAAAGGTTTGCGTGTGGGATTCCAAACAGGATGGTTAAGACCCTGCTCTGTTCTCTATAATTCATGCTCTCTCTCCACCAAGCCTCTTTTGAAACCTACATATACACACATGCACTGAAACACGTCCACACACAGATGGCTGCACAAAAATACACACGAAACATAACTTCAGAGTAGAATTTCCAAATCAGGAGATACAAAGACTAATGGGGCGAGGGGCTTTCAGAGCAGCTTGATTACCAGGAAAAGCTTCTCTTTTTATTGGCTTCACCACCAACATTCATACATTCATACATGCACACAGTCATTGGTCTGTCAGGCCATTCCTTCCTTCCTATGATTTACACACCTAGCATGCTGACAGATCCATCTGAGTAAAAGTCAGACTCCACTGCAAGGTTTCTGTTTTTTTTTTTTTTTTTTTTAGCTGTTATCACATTTCTGCCTTCTGTTTGGTCAGACTAATTCTTCTCAGAAAAAGAGAAACAAAGTTGCCGCCTGGTTGCTTCCACAGCTCTTCTGGTGGCCCCATCACCTGTGCCTCCCTCCCTGCAGCGAAAGGGATTGGACAGTTGGGTACATGCCCAAGCTCAGTTACTGATCAATACCCAGAATTTGCCTCCAGACCACTTACTCCCCCCTCTATGCAACACTCTTCCACATGGTAGGGTGAAGAAGAAATAGCTTCCCTCCTAAATAATAAGGATAACTCAGAGGCACTTTGTGTTTGGTGGTTTAAACAAACTATAAAACATTAAAAGAAATCTCATAAAACCGTGCACTACCCTATAAAAAACACCCATCATGCTAGCGTAACTAATCTTTTATAATAAATTTATTCAAGTTCTCTTGAGAAATTACATGTATTTATTGTCATTAAGTGTAGAAAAACTAATTATTCCATTTTCTTGGAAATATTTCTGGAATCAAACTATCTGAATGTTATTCAATATATTCTGCTGGTCTAAACTGTGTTGCTTAATAACATTTCATATCATGATAATGAATTTCTCTGGTGTTGAGCTGTACTGCTAGACTGCGGGACATGTGCGGTAAAGTCCATCCACTCTTTAACTGGAGCTATATTTTCAAACATATCGCTTCCTCGCGAACCATTTCTTGTGTGTTAAGGCACATCAACATACTGCTATATTTCTCTGAGGTAAGACAAACTGGCCGCTTTGAACGCACACTTGGACTGGTTCAGTAAAGAAATATTAGAAAACCTTAACGGAGCAACGAAGGAAGCAAAAAAAGAGACAGAGCACGAGATAACTTACAGTTTTTTACTGTCTCGAGAGATCTCACAGTACAGGTAGGATGCAAGATGGACGCTAAATTAGCCGCCAATAGGGGGCGCATCACTGAGAAAAATGGCGTAAGTTGAGTCGTGTCTCTTTAACTGGATGATCCACTCGCGTACAGACATTAACGGAAAGCTCTTTACGTTAATGTCTAAGGACTAGATGTTATTCTAGTCCTTGTCAAATATTGAATCCCCAGCTGAACATTTGAAAGCAAACCAGTCTTTTGCTCCTTAGGGACCATACTTTATTGACATTATACAAGAATCTGCAAAATTCAGTCAGGATGCAGACTCATGCAGAGTTATAATCAATACAAAAAATACAATGCATATAGATGTACACAGATATATCCTGCAGTTACAGGTAACAGTAATCAAGTTGTTTTTTTATTCTTTATCTTTTGGCTTCTTACATCACAGCTTTGATATAAAATATGTGTCTTCAAAGAGCAATCCAAGTTAACATAAGACAATAAAAAACTGATGATTTCAGAACTGACAATGTTTTCTTTTACCGTTGTTCCTGACAACCTTTGTCAGGTAGCCAAAATGCATTATATACTGATAAAATGTAATCCAAAAGGGAACAGAACTGCAACCATGCGTTTTATTTTCATACTAATAATGCAAGTGGCTCGTTATAATAAAAGAACGTTTAACAGTTAATTGAATAAGGCGTTTTTAAGTGTTACAATAAGAAATGTCATTTGCTGCAACAAGAGTATTAGATTCCTGGTCAGTTAAATGGACCATTTCTCTTCTTATTCTAAGTGGAAGATCTGACTTAACATAATTAATGTACCGTAAAAACTCATTTACTAAATAGTTGACACTATAAACTATTCTTTTATAATCTTAATGTTGGTGAGCCTAATGGATCTGCTGTGTTGCACACTCTCTTGTATTGAACACTGAAAAAAATGGCATTAAGTTTGGTCAGGTTTACGGGATCGATGTGTAAATATATGATATTATGGATTTTGTCTGTTTTAATTTTCATTTTATCTTTCTGTACTTTTTTGTGCTATGAATCATATATGTCCTTTAATAAAGTTTTTAAAGTAGGCTATGTAAAGTGCTGTTGCTCATAATGTCAAGGGTGACTGAAGAGTATGCTCGCAAATTATGAATTAATTTTAAGTGAAAGGGAACAAAGAAAAAAAGAGAAAGGCATTGATGGGGAGGGGGCACAGAAAAATGGCATACATTTGAAATGTTAATTGTTGTGATAAGCGAGGGTGAGGCAGCACAGGGAAGGGAAAGGAAGGGAAGGGAAGGGAAGGGAAGGGAAGTGAAGCGGCAGACAGGCAAGTCTGTGTGAGGAAAGCCTGTGTTTGCGTGACAAGGTGAAAAGGGAAAGGGAAGAGGGAGGGAAGGAGAGCAAAAGCAATCATGATCCAAATAGTTGAAAATAATAAAATTCCACACAGATAAGCAAGATTTCCCGCTCAGCCCTGATTCAGCACCTTCAGTGGCCTCACTCGCAGCACAGAACTGGAACAGGAGTGGAGGAGCATGATATGGGAGGGGGGGCTTTGTAACCCCCCCTATCATGCACCCCTCTGCATCACCTTAGCCTAGCAAGATACCCGGTCACACATATACACAAGCCCTGCATGTCTATTGTTAGGCAAAGAGGAGTCAATAACAAATAGGAGATGAAGGGAGGCTGGTAAACGCAGCTATAAAGCAAAACGTTGCCATCTAGTGTCAGTCAAACAGAGAGGAGAGCCAGATTTGGCTTCTCCCTCAAAATCACTCTCTAACAGCTGTTTTTTTCTACCCACCTCCCCCTCCTCTTTCAACTGTGTCACAACTCCACCATGTTTGCCACTCAGCCTCCAACACTGCTTGTTTGTCTCCTTTTCTCCTTCGCAACAAGTGAAACCATCCCTGTGGACTGAGCGGGGGCGGAGAATGCAACAGAAAGAAACATGGGAAATGAGCAAATTGAATGAAGCTACCACTTATTTTACACGTGTTGGCCCAACCCTATATCTTGTTTTGTTCTGTGGTTGTTGGGTCAGGACATGGCTTAGGGGCAGAGTGAGTGCGACTCGTGCATCTGGTCTGTTGTACTGCTGTCAGTGATCAGGGCCCCAGGAGAAACCTCGATACCTTAATAAATACCTCCATAAAAACTGGGCCAGAAGGCACACAGCAGAGACATTACTGGCGATAGAGGTTGGTAAAAAGTGACAAACGCCTCGTCTTTTAAGAAAACTAGATTGTGTCAATTATCGGAATAATGACTTCACTCATTTATATAAAAAAATCCAACTTCCCAATTCATGACATCAAAGGTTGATATTGTGGTATTATCCCAGACCATCTGTGTGCCTGCTCTCCACTTTTCTGAAAAGTTTCCTCCCATTTAATTCCACTTTTTCCTGCCTCACAGAGACCCTCCTCTGCCTGTATGAAGAGAGCTTTTGTCTACAAAGCCTGCTGAAAATTGCACAATCACATAAAAAGATGGATTTATGCTATCAGACCACTGGGTTGATTGCAGATGCTGATGGATGTTTAACCTACGCCTCCATTGGCTGTACTCTATAAGAGATGGTTTGCAGCAGGTACCTAGAAGGATCTTTGAACTGTGATGACCCATGCACGTTCTAAATGTAAAGTTTTCTATTAATATCATGTTATTTTCAGTTACTCTAGTTTTGTGACGCGATTGATTGATTTATTTTCCTAATACTGAATTGTTCTGTGTTGAAGTAGAAAGGAGAATTTTGACAAGTGAATGATGGTGCATAAATGACTTAAATTATGATTGACTGTTGGACTGAGATGATTAAATCATCAGAAGTCACTGGACCTTTTATCTACACTGTGTTTCACTGTGTTCCATCCCTCCAACTTTCAAACTAAGAAAAAGCAAGAGAATTTTTTCACTTTTTTTAACAACAAAAATACAAATAAATGTTTTTT
>JBBDHI010000010.1:25882158-25894122 GCA_037177115.1 Craterocephalus stercusmuscarum | reverse complement strand
TGCAAAATAAGGCTTATAAGCTGCCATGTTTATTTAGCGATGGAAGGATCGGAGCTGCACTTTCAGACCATGTTGTCACGTTTCTTTGAAGCTCTGCTGCGTCATTTTCCATAAGGAGTAAATAGGACTTCAGAAGTCATGCTTGCAAACTTAAACTCCTCTTTCCATCCCGTGTGCACTTTTGGTAAAACAAACTGTACGCAGCTTGCTGTATCTGCACATCTTTCTACGAGGCTGCTCGGTGTCTGGTGTTCGCTCGTTGCTTCTATTTCCACCGCCTGTGTTTCGCCTCCATCCTTCCATAAAGCTGCAGCATTTTCTTCCCTGACCCACTTTCAACCCCACTAAACAGTTTAAATATATACGCTCTCATAACGTCTTTTCTTTATGAAACTGACTCAGCGACAACTTTCTGCCATTTTTATATTAATATGAGGCAAAAATACGCATTATATGAATTATGATAGTCCTAACAATACTTCCTTGCAAAAATCTATGTTTATCTGCTTTATACGAATCTGTACGAAGCACTGGAGTGGTGACCTAATACCTTGTGAGAAGCAGCTGAGGTGTTACCAGTATCTCTTTGACATTATCCATTGCAAACACGTGAGAATTTCCCTGCAGTTGAAGGCTCGTCGCTGGCTTTATGCAGTGCTCAAATTCTGATCTATCAGACTATTAATCTGATTATAAACTGCTGCGGGAATATCCAGCCAGCTCCTGGTCTCAGTAAGCACATTTAAACAGAAGAGCCTGGCTTAGCAAGCCAAGCTCGCGCTGGCTTCTCAGATTGTCTAAGCTGTTCACGGATCAGCCTCAAATCTACACAAAAACCCTCCTTCAGCATCTTACCGTGGGCAGCGTGGGTTAAGGGCTTAGATCGATACTGGCCCGAGTATCGCTGACCTTAGATGGGACAGACACATAACTGGGCAGAGCTGAGAGGAAGGGAGGACCGTTAAAGCTGGGAGTCAGGTTGGGGTAGAAGTGGCTGAGGGTATGGGTAACCTGAGAGGGAAGAGGCATTCCTTGCAGGGCAACTACATCTGTGGTCACAATTTTCTGCTATGCATAATCGTGTCATTTCACTTCCTGAGAGCTGCGTATGCATGCAAGAGAACAAAAGTCGGAGGATTTCAGGGGGTTAAAGCTTATTCGTTCAATGTCAGGTGGTCTTTGTTTCTTTAGCTTGAAGGTACAGGAGATACTTAGCGCTCAGATTCTAACCCACCTGAAAGTGTTTACAACCGGCGGGATTTTTCTGGCTATCCAGCGTTTCGCTTATGACTGCACTGGCCAGCAGTCCCAGGGTAAACTCATCTCATTCTAGGAAGTGTTTTTCTAAGATCTGAGTGGAGCAATATCAGCTGACACAGTCTACTTTTTACCTCCCACAACACTCCATCCATCACACTCATCTTAGTGTCAGTAACACTCACGCGCTGTCATTTAAGTGGAATCTGCGCTGGAGCATCTTACTAGCACTACTTTAAAGCTGACCATATAAGTTTGTGACCATCCTGCTGCTGCTGTCTGTTCCCTGCGCTGTGATTTCATGAACCCCAAAGCAAGACGTATTTGTGATAATCTGGATCCCGTGCGCTTGTGTGCATGCAGGTGTCGCAGTGCTGGTATCTCCTGACGTCCCCCTGCAGATCGGGGTGGACACCCGGCAGCAGTTCTGCCTGCAGTCGCTGCCAAGTATGGAGCGTCTCCCTCTGCAGTACACGGTGTGTGTGGCCCACAATGTGAAAGCTGCTCACCAGGAAGCCATGCAACAACTCTCCGAGCCCGGCAGGGAGCTGCCCAACATGAAGGCGCTGTGGTGAGTTCAGCGTAGATGAAGATTGCCTTCTTCATTTTTTGCACCATGACACCATCAGTGGGGTCTTCAGGGGTACCGTAGCGGGTTGTGAAAGTGTCTGTGCTTCATAGGCTGCCGTTCTGGAAGCTGCTCACCAATGTGGATTCAGGGCCGAAGGTGGAGAGGGAGCTGAGAACCTTCTCTAATCGTCTGAGGAGACACCAGCTGGGGGAGGGAGTCATCAGCCTCAATGAACATTCCACCACCCTCCTCTCTGATATGGTACATGCTGTTCACGTCGGCTGAGCTGTACTGTTTCTTCTCCTAGGTTTTAAAGTCTGCTCCAGTTTGACAAATAACCCAGCTATGAGGCCCTTTATTATTGTACTGACTCATTTAAGCTGGTATGTGAGGAACAAAAGGGTGTGTTCAAACTCATCAGCTGTCCAGGTTTAGATTTAAAGTATTTTCTAAATGTTTGTCTGCATTCAGGAGGTACTGTAGGTGCTTGCGAGTGCATGGATGTCGTGCTCGACAAGTGGCATAAAATGTGAGGTGCAAAAATGATTGTAGTTAAGTAGAACATGGTTTACTTCTGCATGCGAAGTCACAGCAGTGTCTGATATCACGAAGTACTGGTCAGACAGAACGCTTTGTTTATCATTCCTTTATTCAGAAAGCGGAGAGAAAGTTATTTATGATGCAAATCCATCACAGAGCTGGTTTGCAGCTGCAGCATCTAACCTGCTCTCACCGCTAAAGGAAAGACAAATATTTTTTTCATTTGTTTTGCCTTTATCACGTAAATAATGAATTGTGGATTATAAAGTAATCCAGCCATTATCACATTATCTTTGAATGATATATGAATTAAAAGAAAACTTCTTCGTATCCTTCCTGGTTTGAAAAGATATAGCTGTTTCTTTTTAGCCTATTAAACAATTGTCATCTAAAAATTTGCATTGCTAAATTATATGTGGAGAAATGTCAACAGTTTCAGGACTAAATTCATATAACAGCCGCCAAATCCAGGATGAACATTTGCTATCGTCAATTGTCAACCATTTAAAACCTGAGCTCCCCATTATTGGGACCTCTCCTGAACTCTGTACTAGTTCTGTTGACCTTTACAGGAACAATATTTACATTTTTACTATGACCTGACTGAGGTTTAGAGTTACAGCCGCATCATTCCAGAAAGATATTCATACTTAGCCTGAAAGTGTGTTTTTCTTTCATTTGTGCTGTTTGCCATCCCCATTCATTCTTCAGCAGTAATAAACATAGATTTTTACACACATATCTGAATACTTTTGAGTATTATAACTCCAAAAGTAGATAAATAGACCTGGTGGCTACAGAGACGCACTGTTTTTATTACGGGGAGGCTATTTTTGAGGAAAGGCACAAATAATAGGCTGAATATGTCCCGATTGGGCGAATGTATCTGTGCATCCTTATTCAAGACCATGATGTATTAAGCTGGACTATCAACTAGTAAAATAAAAAGTAAGTATTAGCTTGGATTTTTGTTGACCTTGAAGATGAAACGTGGCCTTGTGCCCCGGGCCGTTCCATCACACACAATGTGTCCCAGTAAATAGGTTTTTACTGGTGAGGATGATGCCCAGCTTGCCAATACTCCATCTCAAGCTGGTCTTGTGATTTTAAAAGTTTAGTTAAAGTTGGATGTAGACCAGGCTGTGGGTAGACTGGTCACTGGCACAAGACCATGGATAGAGATGTGACAGCTTTCCCAGACGGATCTCCATAGTGTAGGTCAATCTGGGGAAGAAGGCAAGTACTGTATCTTTACTGCAGAGCAAAGCTTTACTATTAAGTGACACAAAATGTTTCAGAAACTGTGTGTATCAGATACGATACGCTTGGCTTTGTAGGGTTAATGAAGTCCTTTGTTATTGCAAACCGCATGGAAACTTGGATCCTTGTGTGGTGATGTTCCATTACAAAACAAATACACTTGAAAGAAAATAAACCGGGCATCCTGTAACAGATCTCAGGTTGCTCCGAGTGGGGTAACTGTAGGATGGCGGAGAACTGGCTGTGTTGAGACTTAAAGGGATCTCAGCCAAGACTAACTCCAGCAGGTGATTCTGACACCGGCTCAGCACTGTGATCTGACTAGTCTACAACAGCGGCGAAGGCTGGGGAGTTTCACTTAATCATACCGACAAAGGACTTCAGGGGATATGATTATACTCTGCAAACACACTAGTAACACAATGTTCCCATTTCCACTTCAGTTGGTGCGATAGGGGGAAGAAAGGAGGGAGAAAATGGGAGGAACCGCATGTTTTAGTTGATGGATTCCTGCTAGTGAACAAGAGTTTCTTTGAATCTCTGGGTCATCTCGGATATTAAGAACCAGTTTTGTTGGCACTACATCCGCTTGTTCGCCTTGGTTACTGTTGTAAGGAGTTAGTCAAGTCCTGAACAGAAACTTGAGCAAGCTTCACATAAAAACACTTATCCTCTCTTTTACCGCTGCTTTATCAGATTATTTGAAATGACTTGCTGGTTGTGAACAATTTGGGTTATGACCAGATAGTTTATCCTGTTTCTGAACTTATTACACAGACTATAAATAAAGCGTTATTTAGAATAGATCAGAGCAGAATCCAGCATTTGCTTTTGTTTTTTCTTCTTGGAATATGCAGAGCAACAAAGATCAGAGAGAACAAGCCTGAATAATGACACAATATGCACTAATCGGTTCTTTCTTCCCACAGCTCTTTCACCTCCTGATGTCAGTCTTTATATTCTTAAGAGGTTTTGCTCCACAGTTATGTAATCTGGAATCTGTGTTTGACTTTAACATGTAAATCCCAGAAGATTATGGATGTAATACATGTCAAATGTGCCTCCCTGCATGAACGCATGGTATTATTGTGTGTGCAGGACCATGACTACCTCAACAGCAGGAAAAGGGGGATGTCCAAGAGACTGACCAGGGACCTCCCACTTGTCAAGCTTCTTAACATTTCCATCACCCTGTCCCCTTTCCTGGGTGTGGACACCCAACAGTTCCACACCTCCCTCATCGATGGCACCGAGGCCTTCTGGCTCAGTCTCCCTTCAGCGCCACACGGACAGCTGGTGAGGCGTCACACGCACAAACCATCACCCTGTAAAATAATTAACCCAGTTCACATGACTCCACGTGGGAACTTTTCCACCTGAGGATTCTCTGTTGGGATTTTTGAAGCTGTTGGGTGCACGGTTGCCGTTTTTAATATTATACCCAAATAACAGTGAACATCTAGAGCTCTCTCACTCACTCGCCAACATCATGAATATGATATAATCCAGTGACAGAGGAGGTCATTTCAGTGTAAAATTACGTTGCGTTTCCTTGTTCCATGCAGGTCCCCGTGATGAGTCAGTGGCGAGGAAAGTTCTGCGTAAAGCTGAACCTCACAAACCCAGGAGCGGTAAGCTGGTTCCTGGACAGGGTTGGATCCTTGCAGGCTCATTTAGGAATGGAGTACATGACGCTGGAGGGGGGCGAGAGGAATCTGTTTGAGGAGCAGGCCCTGCGTCCGCCACTCGCGCTGGGTGGAGACAAGTACATTGAGCTCTTAGCTGATGTGGCCACAAGGATAGGAGACTCCACCATCCTGACAGCAGGAACACGGTAATCCCTTGGACACCAACTTTTTTGTGCATCTTCCACAGTTATACAAGTATAAATCACACAGCGCTCGTTGTGCGGCTCAGGTCAAACCACAAGCCTTTGTTCGTGAAGATGAGCCCCTTGCAGTCTGACTGGAGCTTGCTGGGGCTGAGGGCCATCATTCCCTCCCTGCTGCACCACACTCTGCTGGGATACAACTTCCTCATTCCTGATGCAGTAGGTAATACAACCACGTATGTACAGCTTTTTATCGACTCCGATAACACAATGATATTTTGCCCTCAAATCAAGAAAAAATAAATCAGCTTCTGGTCGCGGGCACAAAAGAAATGCAGACATATTCGTAATCGTCCAAATTCCTCCGATGCTGGTTCGCAGCCACACAGACAGCTGAGGTCTGTGAGAAAATATTCACTTTGAAGTAGAGAAAACAGAGAACTGTCTAAAGCACAGACATAACGGGCTAATATCCATGTGTAATATCATCCATTTCATTTACTAACACACTTGTTGATTGATTTATTATTATAATTATTCAGGTTTTCTTATATCTAATAAGTGGAATTTTCTGTCTCCATCTATTAATTCTAATTACAGGAGGCTCTCTGTCTGGAGACCTGGTCACGGATGAGGAGTTGTTCATCCGTTGGCTGGAAATTGCAGCCTTTCTCCCAGTTATCAGCTTCCACACGCCCCCCTGGGTCTACGGAGAGGGCCAGGTACATATGACCATAAACCGGATGCACGTTACAGACCGACGCATCCGGCTGAGATGGATGACATAACAGCTGTGCCGCGTCATTAGAAAAACTCCTCAAGTTGGCATTCCTTTCCAGACTAGTAAAGATTTTCACCTGAGAGGATTTATTACAGGGAGCTCAAATGCAGTGAGGTGTGAATGCCGCCATTTAGATGTTCCAGAGGAAGGAGGGGGGGTTATCCTCATACAAAAGCCGTTAGAGATGTAGTTTATTGACCCAGCTGCCTCCCTTCCGTTCTGCGTGTCCAGTACTGGGAAGTTCCCACGGATGCTTTTGCTGAGGAGCTTTAGGACTGCTGAGACCTGATGTATCAAAACTCCTAACCTGGCAGGAGAGGGAGGGCCGAACGGCCTCTTCTCCGCTGGAAACTGGGGATGAGCTGTTTACTGCACGCAGCAGGAGCGCACGGTGTACGGCCTCTGCTGATGGATACTGATATTTTTGACAATAAGCTGCATTGCTCAGGTTCCTAAAACAATTTGGGTTTGTTGGGAGGATGAAGGTTTTCCAGCCCTCTTCCTCGCCTTTCCTCATTTCATTCACCTGTGGTTAAGAGGCCATCTGTTTCGAGTTACAACCCTTATTCTAGATTTATGGCTCACTTTCACGCTCAAGGGCCACTTCGGCTGGAATGATAATGAATTTGAGGACAAGTCTTGGAAAAATACTTTATTGTAGCAATTAAAATTTCCATGAGTAATTGACAAGTGTGACAGAGTGGGAGTGATCGACTGTATTTTTCCAGTAGCAGAAGAAGAAGAAGGCAGGGAAACATTCTGCTTGCGACTTGTGTTGCGTGACAAAGATTAAAATGGGTTTCTTTGGACAGCCAGACGTTTGACAGCAGTGAGTTTTCCATTTCGGCGTGTAGCATAGACTTCAGCTTATAAAGTTAGATGGAGTGAGAGTTCGAGGATGTTTAGGGGAGCCAACGGGAAGCTGCATCGCACGAGACCAGCAGCTCTTTTATGGGAATTTTACAGTGTTTTTAAAGTGCACCTTTCACTTCCAGCGTGACACTTTGCGAAGTCACTGACAGTTCACAGCAACGACTGCGCTGGACTCAGAGAGCAGGAAAAAACCCCAAAGCCACACACATGCCTGGCTTCTCAATTAGAAAAAGATCCACTCAAACCAGGGCTGTGATTCAAGTTTATTCCAAATTCTCTCAATCCCAACTCATGAAAATACATTTTTTATAGATGCGGTCGAGTTTTGTTTTAGTCACGGGACACTGAGGAGGATGTGACCCTTCTAGGAATGCTGAAGTCGTTCCGTTAGAGAGAGACGGGAGAAAATCTTGGACGGTGTTAAACTGGCTAAGTAAACAGTGAACGTATGTTCCCTCTGCGTGTCTGGCTGAAGACATGGCGCAAACGTCCGAAGGAGACCTCATGCTCTGTATTGTTTTTGTCCTGAAGTCCTCGTGGGATCATTCAGTTTAGAGGCTGAATATCCATCAGACGTAAGCACCTCTGCGTGAAAAAACAGCTGGACGAAAAGCAGACAGTGATCCCTCTTCATCCAATTTAACTGGATCATTTTGTCCCAGTTCCTTTTTCTCTTTTCATTCTGTAATCTTTATTAACTTCATGACGTCTCGACTCTTGACTCAGGTGCTTAACCTAACTCGGACCTACATTATGAAGCACCAGAGAGATGTGGCACCGCTGCTGGAGGAGTGCGCGGAGGAGTGGCGGATGACGGGAAATCCCATCTACCGGCCAATGTGGTGGATCAGTCCCGATGATCCCATGACTTTCACCATAGATGACCAGTTCCTGATCGGAGACGAGGTTAATTCGTTTTGTTCTGATTAGAGAAGATTAGCTTCCTTCTTTCTGGCATATTTGATAGTGGAATATCCCAAAGTGTATGACGGTGCCTTTACAGTTAAATCTACAGTCCTTTGTTTTTGTCACAACTTTTTTTCCATTTCCAGGTCTTAGTGGCGCCAGTAGTGGAGAAGGGGGCAGTGCAGAGGGATATTTATTTACCCGACGGGGGTTTCCAGTGGAAGGACAGCCGGAACGGGCAGGTGTTTGATGGCGGGACGTTTCTGCAGGAGTACCCTGTTCCTCTGGAGGAGGTGGCAGTTTTCTCACGGAGAAGCTGAGTTATGCGACTGATCCACTTAATCACTTGACTTAACCTGTTACTGTTTTGAGTCAAATTCTTCTTCTTATTTTTCTGAATTACTTGTGCTGTTCCCAACTTGCACTTTTCCACTAAAGACCATTGACCCTGTCTCAAGTTCTGCCTTGAGGTGATACCTAGAAAGAGTATTTTTTTATACTTGCACTTTACAGTTTAAAGTTGTTTGTATTTTGTTCCCTCTGTGACTTTTTTTTTCTTTTTTAAAAATGTTAATCAGTTTTACCTCTGGGGTGATTTGTTTCTGGACTTTTATTTTTTCACATATTCTTCGTCCTTCTTTTTCTTTTTTTTCTTTTTTTTTTTTTGTGGTGTGTGTGTATAGTTCCGGACAAATCTGTGTGTTTACATATTGCCTTTCTACAGTCTTTAAATCCTTAGTCGCTGCTGGCTCTCTTCATCAGGAGAAACAAAGCAAGCCCCATCGTTGGCTTAAAAGAATCTGAATCTCTCTAGACGACCAAATGAAGGAACGGGAAAAACAGAGAAAGATGTTTGAAGGTTGTTTTTTTTTTGGGGGGGGGGGTGATGCTCACCAGGAGGAAGTTAGGTCACAGAAAGCTGTAAACGGGGACAGGCACACCGTGGCATGTGTTGCTCACTCATGGAAAGGCTTTTACTTGAACCTATCAGACTGAGGGGCTGATGTTTTATGAATGTACCTCAAGTTACAGATTTCCACTGCTTTCTAGTCATTACACATTTTCCTGCAATAGTTAAGTTGAAATAATTAGCATACCCTTCTGTTGGACATGTTATCTGAATATCCCTAAATACTGTATCCTAGAGGATTTTATAGATGTGCTCTTTCATGAGAGCCAAATAAAGTTCTAAAGAAAATTCTGGAAATAATATTATTGTACTGGTGGAAATAGCTTGATGTTTGATTTAATATGGAAACATGTTTATTAGTTACTTATTTAGTGAACTGGGTCACTCGCATATTTGATATGTAAATATGAAACAACCTGTTTGAACAGGGGTCAGCCTGGAGGTATTGTGAGCCGAACCAAAGCTAACCTGGTTCAACAGCCAATTACGCAACCAGTAGAAAACTATTCAGTTCAACTATTCAAAGAGTGAAATGTTGGCAGAGTCTAATCTAACATTTAAGAGTAACATGCAAAGCTAATGGGATTAGCTTAGCAATAACAGTTAACCATATTGTTAGCTTAGCATCAAAGGGTTATAATTTCCTTTTCCAAACCCAACTAAATGTGCTGAAATGATGTTATTCTCATCCAGGGCATGCTAGTTGCTGCTCCATACCAGCATTGAACCTGCTGCAGGGTGACCTGTGCTGTCACCTCTGCTGGCATCTGTCACAATGCACTTTTCCTGCATTGTTCTGTGGTTGAGAACTCACGTTAATTAACCAATTAGAGGGAAAATTGCAAACATATTAGTGTTTAAGACACCTCTCAAAAGTAACTTCAGAATGACTGAATTTGCTCAGATGATGTTTTGTACGATTTCACTTTTTCATTCAATTCTTAGCAAAAAAGTGATCATTATTTTCCAGGATGTACAAAACATTGAACACTGTGCCTTATTTTGTTAGCAATAACTACATACTGTATGACAGCACGGACATCTTAGCAGTCATGTATGTTTGATTTATAGAAGGTGCTGAAAGCATGGATAATTGCTGAAACAGAACGGGCTTATTGATCAACAAAGATCTGCTTTGGTTATTTTTCATAGCAAAATTACAGGTTTTCTATCAAAAATGAGTTTCTTTGGAACTTTAAAGATTGAATCGATGCGAGAACCAGATAGCCGATCAGGGGATTAAAATTTAACCAGGGCTGTACTTGTCATACTTTTCTTTGGCGTAATCTATTTTTTTTGTGCTGGTTTGGGTTGCCTGTTGCTTTAGTGCTTTTGTCCCTGTGTTAACCTGTCTGTTGGACTGTCCACTTTCACATCCACTGCTGTTTTCAGATTATTTGTAACAAATTCTCTTTGTTACAACTAATCTGTAACAGGGTTGTTTTTTTAAACCATGACTTAATGCTCCAATGAAATGTTTTCTGTGATTATATTCAAACAAATTCATCACAATATGTGTGGCTAGTCAGTCCCGGTATTCTGTCAGTAGCCTCTGTTTAGTTTTGGGTTTGTTCTTCACAAGACAATCTTAACCAGCCAGCAGTGATGATACGGACACTCATATCTTATTGAAATGAGCTCATCTAATACGTTTACTGTATCAGCTCAAACACTCAGGTCTAATGAACCTAACCGATCACCAAATGTCTTAGTGCAACACAGTATGTTGAGAACACACTGACGTCTTAATAATCTCTTGCCGAGCAGAATGTACGACGTGCAAACTGTGATTTCCCACAGCCCTTCATTTGAGGAGCTTTTAGTTCCCATGACAATGGCTTTGTGGAGCATTGTGTTATGTTCACATACATGTTGCAGGTAAAGCTTTGATGTGTTATTCCTTACCTTGTATTTACAGCAACCCATATGCTTTATTGATATGTCACTCTTAAATCTGGACAAAGATGAGTGTCTGGATTGTTGCAGTATCAGCAATGAAAATATTACGATGACTGTGCCATTACAAGTGTTTTTTTTTCCTTTTCTGTAAATCAGAGAACGTAGAATGACAAAGTTGAAATAAAGTTTACATTTTCTTACTTCACCTTCTCAAGTCATTAAATTCATGCTTATTTCATGTCACAGTGGACGAGTGGGTGAACCGCTGACTTCAGAACTAAACATAGATTAATTAAATCAAAATGTTGATTAAAAAAGTTATAAACAAGAAAAAAGTGGTATACCGAAATTTATTAAAGTGGAGCTATACCTTTCATGTATTTTAAACATCTTTATGTTTTTAGTAATAAAATATGCCTCACTACTTTCCTCTGCACCGGTGCTTTGTAGGACAGTTTTTAAAACACCACAACTCCCTCAAGATACCCATTAAAGTAGAAAAATGAAGATGACAGTATGCAAGTTATTTGTTCTAAATTTGTAATGTGTGTTTTATCCAAGACTGCTTCTGCTTGGTTGCACTTGCAACGTGCATGACAGTAAATATCAGAGATGTCTGCAGGACTTTGGTAATTTACACATCAACCACTTTCCATCACTCATGCCAGAAAGTTTATGTCTGTATTTCTGCGTGCGTGCAGAAGATTAACATCTGCACTAATTCCAGTTAAAAGTACTCCGAGATATTTATAGCTTTGGTGAGATTGCAGTGGGAGACTTGCGTTCATCCTGGCTTCCTCTCAGCTCCTTTTCCTTACCTTCCCCTGCTACTTGGCCCATTTCCACCTTGAGGCCCCAGTCCCTGCTCCTTTAGTGCAGTCGGACAGGTGCAGCTGGCCACAGACATGCAGAGTCCCTCTACGCCAACCACCAAGCTCACCCTCTCCGTTTACACCCGCTCCTTAATCACTGAGATTCATATGGCACTTTTTAAAAATCTGGGCTCAGTTCTCAGCCAGATAAAATTCCCAAGACAAGCTAGTGTGGCTCCACAGTTTGTGAGGTGATGAAGTTACAGTGTGAGAGACTTGAGAGGTTTCTTCCTTGCAGGACAGCAGAGATTAGACCTTCAAAAT
>JBBDHI010000010.1:25601299-25611807 GCA_037177115.1 Craterocephalus stercusmuscarum | reverse complement strand
TTACAGGAAATAAAGAACTTTATCACAATATTCTAATTTTCTGAGACAGTCCTGTATATATATATATATATATATATCTGATTTGTCCTGTCTTCCCAGGTTCCTCCTTGCTCTCCAAAGCACCCCTCTGTGCATCCTGATAGTCGTCACTGGGCAGCCCTCACCTTTGCCGTGTTGCATGGACACATCTCCGTAGTGCAGGTTGGAAACACTCGCGCAGACATAATAGTTAGGAGTGAATGAGCTCTTTATTTGCCACGGCCGTGTGGCTACACACTTTTTTCCACAAAGGAAAGCACCCGGCTGTAAATGAAAAACAGAATAAATAGTCCTGTGGAACAGGCCTTACTGTGGATGTGATGTTATTAAAAAGTGTGTAGACAAATGTGAGGTCAGAGGTCAAGCTATAAAGGAGTTAAGGACGTCAGCATTGCTCAGTATAACAGATGTGGTGTTCCGCTGCAGCTCCTGTTGGATGCGGGGGCCAGTGTGGAGGGGGCAGCAGTCCGTAACGGACAGGAGAATACCGCCGACACTCCGTTGCAGCTGGCCTCAGCAGCAGGTGGGTAAACACACACATTGCAGCACGAGGCACAGCTGATGTTGGAGAGCTCTCCAGCTTGTGTGTGTGCTGATTTAGTTTATTGTTGGTAAATTACTACTCTCCACTAAATTATAGAGGCAGGACGTTTGTAGGATGTTTAAGCAAAGGAAATGAGTAGATGAGAGCCATGGCTCTCTGCAAAACAACTGACAACTCTCACAGTTAGAGGCAACCAATACCATCCCATGCTGGTTTTTCCAAAGACCACCAAGTTGTGAATGGGAAAATGAGCGGATAAATGAAGGTGTGGTGACAAAAGACAAGAGTCGCCTGCAGTTGCTTAGTGGCCTCTAAGCCACATTCCTCTGGGATCATCTGACAGCTATTCGCTGCTCCACAGAGCCACAGTGACAGAATAAATACTTCAATATGAATGTGAAGCTTTTTTGTTAATGTAAAATACAATGACACATTTTCCTTTTTATTAAAATGAAATGAAGCAATCAAAAAGGAAACTAAAACATCAGCACTAACAGCGGGATGAATCACAGTTTTGTTATTAGTAAAATATATGGTTTAAAGGGCTGTTTCTGTATATTATTGGTGTTTGCTAGGCAATTACGAGATGGTGAGTTTGCTTCTAGCAAGAGGCGCAGACCCCTTATCAAGAACCCATGACGGAAATGCCCTGACATCGTCCCTTTATGAAGATATGAACTGCTTCAGTCATGCTGCTGCACATGGACACAGGTTTGTTTTTCACTTCCTCAGGAGTAAAGAAAATCTTTTCAGTTTAAACTGAAACTTTTGGGGAGAAATTAATCTTATCGAGAAGCAGCAAAAAAACCTTGAAAGCAACTTTGCATAAAAAGTAAGAGCAGGATTTCATTGTATTCAGAGTCCATTTGTTTCAGCCGGTGGTGTAAGCCTACCCACCTGTTTGCAATGTGTATGTGGGAACACGTCGTAGACTCAACACTTTACATTCCACGCTGAGCGTGATGGATTATGTAATCAGAGAGGAGATTACAGGGTCACAGAAACTGAAGTGTGTGTTGCCGTTTGGGCATATATCAGTGATTCCTCGCTTGCTGTTTCCTTCTGTACCCGACCTTTTTCTTACCCGCTTCTTCCTCCCATTGATCTTGTCAGGAACGTGCTGAGAAAGCTGTTGACTCAGCCCCAGCAAATCAAAGAGGATGTCCTGTCTCTGGAGGAGATCTTAGCAGAGGGGGTAGAAGATGAGGTTGAAGGGATCTGTCCTTTCCTCTCGCTGTCCCCTCTACCAACCCCTTCCAACGGCACTGCAGCCCTGCCAGAGGCGGGCATGCCGAAGCTCTGCAAGGCCAGGATGAAGGCTCTGCAAGAGGCCAGCTACTACAGCGCTGAGCACGGCTACCTCGACGTCACCATGGAGCTTCGTGCCATGGGTAATCTTTCAGAAAATTGGATCGCCTCCTCTTTCTAGGAGTAAATAACAAAACTAATCCTTCCACTCTGACCAGGTGTACCGTGGAAACTTCATGTGTGGCTAGAATCTCTTCGCTGTGCCCAGCAGCAGTCCAGGGCAGGGGTCACCCTCTCTCTCCTCAGAGAGTTCACCACAGTCCGAGAGGAGGACTACTGCGAGGAACTCGTCACCACAGGCTTGCCACTTATGTTCAATATCCTGCGGACCACCAAGGTACCGACACAGACAAACTGGAACAACATATTTTCTCTTCTCCATCTCTCAGACTTAAAATGAGTCGAATAACGGCATCTCCTTGTTCTTTCCTCCAGAATGATGCCATCCTACAGCAGCTGGCAGCTATTTTTAGTCACTGTTTTGGCTCAGCACCTCTTCCTGCCGTCCCTGAGTTGAAGGCATCTCTTTCAGCACAGTTGGGTGAGAAAGCGGATTCTTCAGTGCAGGAACACACTGTAGTTCACTGTTCTAAGCAGACAGCTACAGCATCAGTCGCTCACATTACTTCCATTACCAGTACTGCTTATTATTTACATTATTTTGTGCTTTTTGGGTTAAATTACTTAGATTTTAGGAAACTTAAAGGAAATGATAAAGCCAATACTAAAAAGTTGAACTGAATCTGGTTGTTGCTCTGTTGTCTCCAGACCCTCACTTTCTGAATAACCCAGAGATGTCAGATGTGACATTTGTGGTGGAGGGGAAACCATTCTACGGACACAAGGTCCTTTTGATCACTGCTTCTGATAAGTAAGTGGAGATCAGTTGGATACATTAGACTCTTGGTCTGCCTAAGATAACCCGCATCACAGTTTTAGACCCTGCATCAGCTTCAGAATTGATTGAAAGGTTTTGTTAGACTTATGGGTCCTGCTTATAAATCAGATCTGTTTTGACCTATGAACCCTCAAAACATTTAATCATACTTAAGTATGGCCTCTGATCAGTATTTCTTATATAAAGTATATATAAAGTGTTTACATTTTATTCATTTTCCATCAGATTTAAATCTCTGCTGGCATCCTGTGGACCAGATGGAAACCCCAACAAGGAGATTGAAATCAGTGATGTTAAGTACAACATCTTCCAGGTAATTAGTATTTTCTCTATGAAAGAAAACCCTTTATTTCTGTGGAGCCTCTGCTGTTGCGTTACTTACTATTAGCTTTGACTCAACGTCTCTACTACCTGCTGCTAAACCAGACCTTTGACTTCTCTGCAGATGATGATGTCATATTTGTACTGTGGGGGGACCGAGTCGCTAAAAACCAATGTGCCTGATTTGTTGGAGGTGAGAAATACAAGAACAGATACTCGGCAGTATTTTACTTTGGTACCTGTGCATGTTGCTTGTAGAACATGCACAGAAAACGTCTTCATTAAAGCACATTTATCCTACTATTTGAATTAAACCCCCATCTCATTTTCTAATTTTCTCACACACAAATCAACCATTTAGCTTCTATAGTTGTATCCTATCATCAGAGATGGGAGCGGAGGAGATGAGGGCTGTTGGCATATTCCCTTTAGTCATCCCAGGTGCCAAATTAACATCTGGAACGGATGCTCTGGTGCTCCTGCAACAAGCCTCCTCTCTCTCTTTCTGGTACAATCTAAGATTTGATTCAGCCGTCAAAATATTTAGCTGTAAATAATTTCAGGGTCACAAGAGGATGGAGAGGCGATGACATGAGACTGAAATTAGACAAATGAGAGACTGTCACATGTGAAAACAATCTGTTGCCTTCTGTTTACTGCAGTCCAAGCGGTCTTTCATTGGTGATGTTGATAATGAGATGACAGTAAATATGCGTTGTATTGTGCAGCCGCGGGGCCTCATTTATCAACCTGGTGAAGAAACTTTCCTAAATTTCATCCTACAAACAAAATTTAGAACCTTTGTAACTATAAAAAAAATCTGGATTCATCAACCATGGTCAGTCGTATGTATGGTGTTAAGTAATCAGGTGTTGATGAATCCCACACTTTTTTGTGCCTGTGCATGGTCATTTGCATTCAGAAACGCCGTCATAACACGACAACATGTCCCCTTAGAAGTAATCTGGAAATCACAGTTTATGGAGAGAAAGAAGGAATAAATTCAGAATAAATAAATGCTGCAGAGAGAAATGAGAGCAGGAAATGATTTGGGATCAGAGGAGATCTGAAGGAGATTTTTTTTTTTTAAAAAAAAAGAGAAATTATCACTCCGTTTAACCATTGACATAAAATTAAGAAAAATAAAAAACCATTAAAAAGCACATCACAGACGAGACATATCTACTGCTGGAGGACAGAACCAAGACAACCTTTAATATATTTAATATCCTGAAATTCAGCTGGTTTTAAATGTTTTATAGAGATGAAAAAGACTTGATTTGACATCATTTGCACACATATTCCCATCAGCAGCAACGCTGCTTTCATTCATCTGTTTCAGAGAGATAAACGTGTTTCGGTCCAGGAAAAGACGTATTCAATGTGAATGATGTAATGCTGCTCTGTGATGGACAAGCAATGTCCAACCTGTCTCATGTAGGAGACCAAAACCACTTGATCGGAATAGTAATAAATATAACTTTATAACAGATGACTGTAGTAGTCTAACAGGGTCATATGAGCTGATTGTGTGACGCTCACAGGGGAGCACAGAGAGAAATATTCCCCCTTTCAGATCATCTATGCTCTGGTCTCACCTGCCTGTCACAGGTTTCTACTGTAAGATTTTAAACCATTAAAGCTCCACATTTGTTTATTCTTCTGAGAATTGCAGTACCCCTCACCCATGTGCAGTGTCCTGGGTTTACCAATAGGTTTTGTGCAGACACATGGAAAGAATTGTGTGTAGAAAACATGTGAATTTAAGCACAAGTACAAGTTGATAAATGAGGCCCCAGGCTAGTCAGAATGAATCATGTTTGTCTAGGACAACTGTGCTTTTCATTTTTCTGATGTGTTGCTGATGATGGAAGGTGATACTGAAAAGCTTTGTTACCTTTAGCTCATCCGATTGGTACCCGTGGAGGCAGAAAAACCTGCTACTCTATTGGGGATCGTACTGTGAATGAATCGAGTTAATTACTGATTTCAGCACAGGGAAATTAAAGAAGTTAAAACAAACATTACATCTGTGCACATAGTGACACATGACAGCTTCTCTCGGTTTCTTCCTCCAGCTGCTGACAGCTGCCAGTCTGTTCCAGCTGCAGGCTCTACAGAGGCACTGTGAACTCTTCTGTTCTCAGCACATAAACCTGGAGAATGCAGTCAGTATCTACAAGACGGCCAAGGTAAGTCCACAGGATCATCCTGTTCTCTGTGACGAGAGAACGGTCGGTTTTTCTACGTGGTTCAAACATGACCGTATCATTGTTTCGTTTTTTTAAACAGGCACATGGTTCAGTGGAGCTGTGCTCATTCTGTGAAGGTTACTTCCTTCAGCAGATGCCTCCACTGATGGAGAGAGAGAGCTTCAAGAGCCTGTTGTTGGGCCCGCCCGGGACTCGGCAGGGTAACAACTCCACTTCTTCACTGGCTCACTGCCGCGTTGACTCGCCGCTGGAAGAGCTGGAGGCCACCCTAGCGCAGCGTCTTCGCTCTCTCTATATCTCATCCCGAGTCTGAAGACAGACAGATGCTGTAGAGAAAAGAAAAATAAATGGAGGAACGTGACAGATGGGGCAGAAGTTGAATCGAAGTGATGCAGGATCAGCTCTTTAGCAGTTGTCTGACTGGTCTAAATACACGTCTAGTAACTCCGATTCTATTTTCGTGTTAATGTGCAAATTCTGCAAAACGTTGAAAGTAGGGTGCAGCTCAGCAAGCAGCTTCAGCTGCTGATTACTCTGTGGACATTTCAGTCTTTAATATTTTGGGCCGAGCACGTGACAGTTGTTTGTAATGAAGATGTGTCTTATGAAGAAGTTTTTTTTTCTCCAAAGCTCAGGAAGCTTGATTGGAGGAGCAAAAAAAAAAAAATGCAACAAGCGGCAAGTTAGAGTGGTAAAACACTGCTGCCCTCTACTGGACAAAACTGGCAAAACCAACGATTGCCTTGGATAATTTGAATCAACTGCTCCCTACCAGTTTGGACTGAAACTACATAAACAGACTGAAGGATCTAATGGAGACTGAAGGGAGGTCCCGTTCAAACTAATAATGCCAAATGGGAGGATGTGGGTAGCCTAGGTGCCTCTTGCAGTGATGTAAACATTAAGTTAACAAATGTACTTTTTTGATGTTACTGTTGTTTTTTTTTGGAAGAGTATGACCTGAGCGATACGCTTACTGCAGAGTGGGATGGACATTTTTTATTTAATGAGGAAAAAAAAAGTGAGAGTATTTAATGGGGTGTTCCCTTTTTATTTTGTTTTTAATCCAAGCTAATTATTGTTTTAAAAAAAGCTTATGTTGTTTTTCCAGGTACACTAACAGTATATTAAGCTTATATATCTCAAGGTTTGATGTAACTAGATTCCAGCATTGGATTTGGATGAGTCCTTTTTAAAGCTGAATACTTAAATAAACCTGGTAAACAAACCTTGTCGTTTGTCATTTACAGACAATCCCAAACAGACATTAATAGCTATTTGTTGATGTGAAGTGGTGTGTTTGTGTGTGTGTGTGTGTGTGTGTGTACTCACCTGCAACTATGAAAACAGACTTCGATTTGCGCAAAACTATAAGATGAAAGGTGGTGAGGTGGTACAGTCATGAATGCTTTAAATAAGTAAATAAAATCTTGGGCAAAGATGTGCCGGATCAAATAAGGAAAACAAAGACACCATAACTGAATGAGTTTATTTGTTTCAGCACTGAAGATGCTCACAGTTATGTTATGGGGATTACATCAGTAAGTTTTGTTCCTGCTCTGTCAACAGACCCCTTTGGGTCCAAAATTCATTGGATGTCCTTAGTGCTGCTAGCTTCCTGTTGTAGAAAACAGGAGGGTAAACATCAGGTATTGCTTTGTTTGTAGTACTGGTATTCCCTCCTTGTGCCTCTTCTACCAACAGGTAGAGAGAGCCCAGACCTCTGAGCCTTCTGCAGAGAGGTACAGAGTAAAGGAAGCATTCTTTGAAAACGTTGTGCACAAGAGAAGGGGGGGGCAGAAAAAAAATGCTGGGAGTGGGGAAAAGTAAGGGATAGAGAAGGGGATTTAAGCCTTAAAAAGGTAGATTTGTGGAGAGAGAATCGATGAAGGCTGAGAGAAGGACTGAGTTTGGCATGGAACATTAACACTAAAGCCATGCAAAGAAAAGCTCATGTTTGACATGCACACAGCAATACAAGCTAAAAGCATAGAGCAGGAATCCCCAGCATGGTTGAGAAGACAATCAACCCCCACAGCGCGGCTATTTACAAAGAGAAGAGGCAGACTTGGATCTGCAGTGTGTTTCTCCTCAGGCCTGGCCTACACGCACAATAATATGAAACTGACAAATATCAATAGAAGAGCATATTTCCTCTCCAAAAAGAGGCTAAGTCTACATTCTTAAATTACTGGTAAATCTTTTTTTTTGTCCTCTTTTTCTCCAAAGTTCCTACAAGTTCTCGTTCCCATCTTCAGCATAGAGAACTTGAATTGTCAAAGTTTAGACAAAATCAAAAGAAATGTCTTTTTTTTTCTTCTTCAAATGTTGTCCCATTTAAGAACACACAAGAGGGTAATAAATAACATTCAACTGACCTAACAGCTTTTTTCATATAAATAGCCAAGTTATAATAAATTAGGAAATCAAACAGTAGATGAACAAACATGAATAAATAAGAACAACAATACAAAAATATCCACAACTGCATTTATCACATCTTTTTTTCTTGGTTTTTTTGTTGTTCCTCTACTCCTACTGCTGGTATGTGAGACTAAGAGAGAGGTACAAATGGTAAATTAAAGACAAAGTGCTGCAGATAACAGGAAACGGGAATGTTTGGATCATTTTCCGGTCGATCAAACAGACATAAATGATCATGTAACAAAATGACACAGAATTGAACAGAATGTGGCAGGCACAGGTTTACCAACCTGTTCCTATGGTATCTAAACATAGTATCACAACTAGACATTTCATTTTTCTTTTTTTTTACATTAGAAAGGATATCAGTCTGTACAAGAGAATAGATCATTCATTTTAAATACCCACATACCCACCCGCATCCCTCCCCTCAACCCTATACGATCATTTACTCTCCCTCGTTGCCCCCCCCCCTGTTCCTGCTCACACCCAGCGCCTCTCTGAAATCACAATTCCAGTCCATTTTGCAGCAATAGTATTAAGTCTAATAAAATCAGTAATTCAAACCCAGTTCATCACAAAGAATGTACATTAAAAAGCAAACGAATACAATCCGGCAAGCGTCCGTGTCAGCTGATTTCCACAGAACTCCTCTCCTGTCCCTCCTCCTTGGGTCTTCGGTATTTTGGATGTCGGTCATCGTCGTTACATCCCAGAGTTTCATGTGCATACTGGGCCTGTGTGTGTGCATGTTCGTTGTGTCTGAAGGGTTTTGTCTCCAAGTCAGAAAGCAAAGGGGCTGGTTGGTGATGGAAGCATGAGATCGTGTGTGTGTGTTTGTGTGTGTGCTAGTGTGCTTGAGTGTTTTTCGCCCAAAAAAAAGGGGGGGAGGATGGGGTGGGGGGGGGTTATTACTGAAGGATTTTCATCTACTTCTACTGATGGCTGCCAGAGGTTGAGTAGGGGGTGTGGAGGAAGATGAAGGCAGGAGTCTGTATGAAGGAGCTGTTTCCATGGTAACCCCCTGAGCGCACCTTTTAAAGCAGTCCTCCGTCAACAAATGTCCGTCTCTCTCGGGGCGCTCGAGGAGGGGGTGGAGGACCAATGAAGCGGGGAGCAGGAGGAGGGACTTTAATAGGTTTTCTGGATAATTCCTGGTGTCAGAAACAAGTCAGGTCATTACACAAGTTAGCAGCAGCAAGGGAGCAAACAACAGCAAGGGCCGCAGGTGAGGACATGGTTGGAGTCGAGGTGGGGTTAATGATGGTGGATACTGAGGGTTAATGGGGAGAGTATGGATTAGTGTTTGTTATGTAGGTGCAGTTTAACTGGTTGAAAAATTTGATTCTTTCAATAAAGTTCTATCTATATAAAGTCATTTTATACAAAAGATGTCCATGAATAATAAGTACACCTCATGATGTACAGTGTTCTCTCTGTGCTACTGGTTTGTAGTGATACTGGGATAGGTTCAGGTACAGACGGCTCAGTCTAAGACTCGTCCTGCGTCCCCACAGACGCCAGCGACAGCTTGGCCCGTTCTCGGCCTGCAGCTGGGAATTTGCTGTCATTAAACTGTGACTCTTGCTTCCGGACGTGCATGGGTGAGGGGCAGTGCTTGGATGGCGTGCCAGAGGGGTGGGGCACCTGTCCGTTCTTCTCGTCTGAAAAAAGTTGTTTAATTACGTCAAAGAAGTTACTCAATGGGCTGCCTAGGTGCACAGACAGGAAGAAAAGAGGACAAAAAAAGGGGAAAAGAGGAGAAAGAGAACAAACAAGCTAATGAACAATTTACAGGATAGAGACGTGACTACATGTAAGACGGAGCAAGCAGAGGCGGGGACGAGGACCGACAGAGACAGCAAAGAGATGAGCACGGAGGTTCCATGAATCATGCATCGCACGCTGAATGAAAACGCACGCTATCCAAGAAATTCGTTATCTGAGATAGAGTCTGTGTGATGAAACCTAGAATAGCTGTGCAAAGTACAAAAAGTAGAAATGAAAGAGTCCCAGACCAGGTCTGGCCATCTAAGCAACAACCAATGTGCTCATCTCAGCAACATTTCCTCTTACTGCCACCCCTACACTGTTTTCTGCTAGTAAAAATGAGGAGGCAAATCAGAGCCGGGGCATCTTCTCTGCCTGCAAGACTCAACTTCTAGAAGATCAACTCTTTAAAGAAAAAGCTATAATGCTATTGCATGTAACCTGCACCTATTTTGTATTATTTCTTCTTGTACTCTTGTTTAAATAGATGCAAAGACATTTAGCACCTCTTGCATGTCCAGGGCGTTTTACATGGGCATTAAGTGTTCTCTGACATCATGACATTGCTGAAGCTAAGCTGAGCTTTAAGTTGAGTTTAACATGTCTCTTTTACACATTTTCCACATCTTTTAAAACTTGACCAGAAACATAATAAAACATCACAAACATAATTCTTGAACTAAACAAAAACTTGAGTCATGCATCACTTCATAAATACAGGAAGCACATCGGGGCTGCAAGGTTTTTGGTTTGAACCGCGGGTGGAGTTGAACTGGTTGAGGTGGGGAGGGGTTCAAAATGGCAGCCCTGTGTGGAGTTTGCATGTCCTTCCCGTGTATGCGTGGGTTGTCTCCAGGTAGTCTGGCTTCATCCCACAGAGCAAAAACATGCATGATACTCTAAAATTCTCCCTAGGAGTGAGTGTGTGCGTGACTGGCTGTTTGTCTCTCTGTGTTGGCTCTGCCATGGACCTGTCCAGGGTGCACCCCTC
>JBBDHI010000010.1:25590269-25601238 GCA_037177115.1 Craterocephalus stercusmuscarum | reverse complement strand
GGAAATGGAGCAAATATATTATGACTACTTGGCCGAGCAGCTGTGCACCCAGGAGTCCTGTGGGCTGACAAATGAATTCTAACTACATCAGTTTAAACTTTCTGGGGGGAAAAACAAAGCACTGACATGCTGGACTGCGCAGAGTTTGAGCATAAGAATTTTGGAACAACACGGGATGAAGACAAGTCTCCAGTGAGAACCGCCTCCAGCAGCCTGTAAATTACAGAAAACTTTGAAGGACTAAGTGATTGTGTTTTTGTTGTGGCTTGTCAGGCTCTGCCCATGCAGACGTGTATGAATGTGCCACATTCTACTTTCTATCGAGTTCAGGATTCATTCGCTTCCCTCCCCCTAATCAGCGTGCTTTTACAACGGCAAGAAACATTTTGAACAACATGGTGGTGCCTGATTAATAAAACACCACCTTCTAAGTGAAACCTGTGAGTGTGTGGGTGTGTAATCTTTTGTAGTCCCTGGTTGTCTATCTCCCTAAACTGGTCTCCTGGGTACGGTGCTATTACCACTGATTATAGGGGACATAATGACTGTATCTTGATTAGACCTTTTGTTTGATACACATTGCTGTGCAAAGCCCGTTCCTCTTCCTAATGAAGTCATTGGCTTTTATCTGTAAAGTCGTCATGGTATAGGCCTGTTAGGAGGTCAGAGAGGTGAAAAGGGCAGGATTGGTTTCAGTTCAAGCTGAGGACACACTGATCTGCTTACAGACTGACAGTGGTCTAAAAGACATGGACTCAAAGGAACTGGGGTCAAAACTAAGTATATGATTCATTTCTTATACTAAATAAATCAGCTTTGACAGGATGCTGCACTTTATTTTTGCTTGATAACATCAGTATCTTCAGCTGTGCTTTGAGTGGTCCTCACATTAAATAAACGGCTCTAAATTGTGCTCTTACAATGTCACCCCTGCTGCACAGACAAACCACAGCAGTCATTTAAGTATGATCTAATGGAATCTAACTTCATTTCAGGCTTCCCACACCTCAGTCTGATGAGTTGGACTATATGAAAGATCAAATATAATTGGTAAATTTAGTGAGGCAAAACAATGACAAACAGTTAAATATAGCAGCTGTCATGGCTGCTGTTCAGTCAGGGTATTATGACTCAACAAGCAGGAGCTCACTGTTACAATACAGCACAATATTAACCTGCACCTGAGATGAATTTGAGAATGAGTGGAAGAGGACATTAGATGCTAACAATGTGACACCCTTTTCTGCATGAAACCGATATCCGAGGGAAACTGCACATCTCTTGATGAGACACCTGCCTGATGGTGTTTGCCTGACCAGCAGATGGCAGCGTTATAAAGAGGATGAAAACTGAGACGTGCACACACAAACGGAACAGTAGGAACATGCTGAGAGCAGCAGGGGAGGAGTAATATCCCTATTCCTCTTCACCTTGCACACTGAGCATTGAGAGAACATGTTATTGTCACCAAGGAGGAAAGCACAGGCTCATACCCGTTCAGGGGCTCAGTATCAGCTCTACAACTAATGAGAAGATAAAAGTTGGTTTTATTAGCATCACTGAGCCTACATGTGAGGGTTTAAGCGGTGATGGAGGTTAATGAAGGCTGAACATTCGTATTGCCCTTACAGATGCACATATGGACAAACAGAGAAAGAAAGAGCAGAGAGAGACAGAGAGGACACTTGGCAGGTGTGGTGTCGCTGTGCGGCGCAGTGCATTGTGGGAATGCGTTGTGGTGAAGTGGTGTTACCATGGTGACAGGCTCTAGCGATCGGTCTTGGAAGTAGGAGTAATAGAATGTGAAGCAGCTTACTCTACCTTTACTCTAATCCTCAATACCGGGGCAACCAGACAACATTTGACCTGCAGTCGCCCCGCGAGAGCGACTCCCACCCTTTCAAGTCGCTGAGATGCCCACATGCAATGGAAGGCGCTCAGAGAGGCATAGAGGGGCTCGGGGATTTCAAGCACGGCAGAGAGAAGGGGCAAGATTTAGCTCAGCTGCAGCGGTGAAAAGTAGTTCATCAAGGGGTGGGATGGGAAGATGAGGAGATGAGGGGATGGGGGGATTATTTTTTTTGTTGGGAAAAAGCAGTTCTTACTTACCAGACAACTGTTGGACCCCGGGCTGATCGTGTGTGCTTAACAACTGGCTCTGAATCGTTTCAACCACTCGCTTAAAACGCCGACTCGGACCTGAGCACACACACACACACACACACAACATAAATTTTGTTATAAATAAACCCTCTTTCAGGGGAGACACTGAGCTGTCGCAGGAAGGAACCACAGGTGGGATTAATGATGGCTTAGTTCCATCGACTGTCCTTGTAAATCATGATAGTGTTTAAGAATGCACAGAGGTGGTCCCTCACCGAAATGGCGTGCAGCCATCATAAATACACCTGCACTTTTCCTACTGTGACAACTCAAAATATGCACTCATTTGCATCAAAATACGCAGTCAGCAACACGGACACAACCCAGCAGGTACAAAATATTTGAAATAAACTAGAGAGGAAACATTTAAAATCAAGGAGAAAAGAAAGGTGGTGCGCAGAGAGAGCTGTGAAACTGCAGAAAATCTGTGAGAAAAGCCGATAAAAAGAGCTTTGAGGGTAGAACTGGATTGGGCTAAAGGTTAGGCATTCACTTGTGAATGAAGGAGTCCACAAGGGGAATAAAACAAAAATGTATGTGTGTGTCTGTGTGTGCAGGGGAGAAACTGGAGAGGGACGGAAAGCATGCATGTGTTTCTGCACAACTAAGCATTCACACATGATTGCTTAGTATGTAATCTCGCATAGCCAGACCTCATTCTGTTATGCTCTGGGAGATTGGGGGAAAATCTTATCAAGCTCTAAGAACTGCAAGTACTTCAAGAAATTTTCAGGCGGTTGCTTTTTTTGGCAGCAAGTTTGGAAAACACCCACCTGCGACAACAACCCTCCTGGTTTGTTTGGTATAAGCAAACGTAATTCTATTAGTCTCGACTATGACGGCACTCCACTTGACACGCAAGTGGCAGCTCCTCTTTTTTTTGCCTCAACATTTTTCAAAATGTGATTTTGGAGCCTAGACTTCCCAAAACCGATGAAACTGAAAAACAGAATATCCAGCTCAATCTGATTTTTACGGGATATTTCTGAATTTTTTTTGGGAGGGGTCTATCAGAGGACTTATGTTTCAGCACATTTACCAAACTTTCTCCATTGATTTCTGTCTATATGCAGGGCTTAATTTGTGCCGGATTACGCCGGATCGCGATCTGGCACCTCCGCTGTTTATTGGAACCTATCTTGTTGGATCCACCACCCCCCGATTCCATATCTGATTTATGATGAGTTTATGTTTTATCATCTAACTAGCAGCTAGCACCTCGATCCTCCTTTTCACTTGCCGGAACCGCGCCTACTCTGCATTCCGGGACCTCCCACTTTACAAATTAAGCACTGTCTATATGCAATTTGAATCTGAAATTCTCCAACTGGGCAAGCACATGCAGTCTGGGAAAACTAGAACACTGATGGGAATGTTAATGCAGGTTTAGTGATGGGCCTACATTAGCCCTAGAAGGACTGGAATAAGCACAACCAGCGCTGAGCGGGTTTTATGCATGCTGAAGCCATCTCACCTGAGAGCAGGGTGAAGGTGACGGAGTAGATGCCGTTCTCTTTCGTGGCAGCTGTGCTCTCCGTGTAGGTGATGTCCACCTGAAATTTGACCGGCTTTTGGAAGACAGTGGGGCCGGCTGTGGACTTGTACTCTGCTCGGAAACTGGTTTGAGAGATCACGCTGTGGCTCAGGCTGGGGATCTGGGAAGGAGGAGGAGCCAGGACAGGATAAACTGACAAAGAGCGAATGGACGCAATAAAAATACATGCTACAAACATGGAGGTAATGGATGGGATTACACATGGGAAGTAATGATGTCAATTTTTCCCCCCCATACTTGGCACATAATGGTGAATGAACCCTCATTAAAATACCCTCCACATAGTATGAGCCACAGCTGAAACTCTGAGGAGATTAATCCCTCAGGGAGTAGCCATGCGTGCCAGAGTCTTAAGCTAATGTAATCTTGAGTCATCCAACAACTCTGCACTCCCCCGCCTAAAATGAATTTGTATGCTCAATGAACAGGTGAGCTCTGAAATGGTCACGTTTCCCTGGAAGTGCTGAAGAGGGTTTGACATTCCATTAATGTAAGTGTGCACAGAGGTATGATTCCTCTGATTCAGGTGCCAATCTGCTGTCTGGGATATCAGCCTGCATAACCCAGAGGAGAAAATAGCTGCCTGGAGGGGAGCAGAAGCAGATTTGACATTGACCTGCACTGGCAAAGTTCACATTTACTTCGACTCTGTTAAATCTAACTGGGGTGAGGACAGCTTGTGTTTACTTCTGTACGTTGAATATCAACGACCACTGTTGGATGTTTGTTCATACTGTTGTTCTCATTGATGTTGCCTGCATCTGCATGAATTTGTTCATCCACACTATTATCAGGCCCAACACACACACAGATAAAATCTACATTATATCGCAGCTTCTCACATTGCACTGCTAAATGTATTAAAACACACACGTACACACTCAAATCATTGTATTGAGGGCAAAGCATCTATATGCTAATGATCTGTGCTCTGTGTTGATTTTTCTGTTGACCTCAAGTGAGTCTACAGACAAATAGAAAATAGAGGCACCAAATACAAGCAGTTTACTGAATTGCTACACAAATGTTTGAAAGCACTTGGAGAGAGGCTGCCAACTAGCTGCACACGCAAGGAAACGGTTCGCGCCGTGGCAGAGGGGCTACGGAGCAGATGGGAGTCGGATCAGGGTCAGAGGAAAAAGAGGAAAGTAAGAAATTAAGAATGAGTGTTTGCGTACTGAGAGGAAGGCTTGAACGATGTCTGCCTTGATGGAACTGAGCGGCTTGTCTCTGATGACGATGAAAATCTGCTCCTCTTTTTCCAGGTTGATGAAGTTACCGAACCAGGATTTTTTGGCAAGTCTGTGAAAGTAAAGAAGGAAAGAGAGCAGTCAGTTTTATTTAGCACTTCCAAGTGAGAATTTGTACATTAACCTTTGTGCTTTTCTGACCCAACAGTCCAGAATGATGAAGAAGAGATCTATATCTACAAGTCTGGGTCGAGTGAAGAGGACCTAGAAAAAATCAGCTTCAACTATACAGAGGCCTTCTTTTAGAAATGATTCATTCGAACTAGTGGAAAGGTGTTTTCATGTTCTTTACAATCTGGCCGCTGATAGCAATAAAAACCACAAGGAGAAATCAGACAGGGAGGCAAATTCCCAGAGCTTCCTTGGGAAAGAGCCATAAAGTAGCTTGATACTTTCTCATTGTCTCACTCAGTTCCTAGTTATCCACATGCACAGCCAATCAAAGCCAAAGCTTTACAGGCCATCCCCTCAACAACAGAAGCATCATCTCCTCACAGAAAGGTGAGCTGCTGGTGCTGAAGTATTCAGGATGGTTGGGTTATCATCGTAACAGCAACATGAACATCAGACTCAAGTTTGAACCACCCATTGCTTTCTATCAGTTTTCATAAATGAAACAAATTGGAATAGGCACAGCATCTTTAACCCATACTTTATTAACATGAAAGAACTATGCAGTAGAGCAGTGGTTCCCAACCTCAACTCCAAAGCACCTAAGGGGTCTCCGAAGAGCAAACGGAGCCCCCAAGCCTTGAACATTCAGAGCTATTAATGTCATAACACTGCGCCTATTTTAAGAAAAACAAAAAAACTACAGTATATGTTGCTAATTCAACTTTGGCTTCATCCAAGGAAAGGGTTCAGCCAGAATAGATCATTTGTCAAATCAAAAAAGCTAAACTTTATTTATAAAGCGCCTTTTGTACAGAAGTGTGGCTCAAAGCGCTTTACATTTGAAAGCATCCCCCCCCCACTCCACCATTCACCCACCAGCATTTGCCAACCCTCACCACCCCCTCTCCCCCCATTTCCACTGTCCACCCACATCCCATATAATCCACTACTGTACGTCCTGTGACGATGCTGCATCTCCAACCCAGACAGAGCCTGAGGTCATTAAAAGGAACTCAGCAGGCAAAAATCAAACATTTATAGATGCTGCACTTTCCAAAACGTCATTCTATCAAGAGTGTGGCTGTTTGACTCAGTGACCGAGGGGCTGACAAGTCATGCATAGTTATGATGGTAGTTGCGCCTTCAAAGGAAACAGCATCTACTTACTCTGGGGAAGACTCTGGCGTGAGGCTGGACATCTCCTCTTGTGTGGGAACTGTGGAGGCAGTTCCACATACGTCAAAGATTCAGAGAAATTCAACAAGCAGAACACGCAACATTGCAAAGTTGTTTTCCGTGTGTGAAAATAGCACGCAGACAAGATGGCGGCTGCTGGTACCTTGGAGTTTCCTGCGGTGGAAGCGTGGCGAGCCCAGGAAGCTGTTCTTGATGGAGTTGAGGCGCGTCCTCCAAGGCATGCCTCCAATAGAGGGGCTGGGAGGCGGTGTTGGAGTTGGGGTCCCAGCTGGGCTGTCCTTGGGAGTGTGCACCGGAGTGCCCTTGGGGGTGGGGAGGGGGCTGCCTCGAGGGGAGGGGTGAGGGGTAACCTGTATAAGGGGGATAGATTTGGGTGGGTGGTCAGTTAATGGAGAAGGAGCTGGCACAACGGGGTGAAAATGGTGCAGCCGGATAGGTGACAAGGGCACCGCTGGGCTGAAGGGCACAGAAAGTTGTGGGTTGGCAGCGTGATGGGAGCGGCGAACCTGGGGGCTGTTAAGTATGGAAGCACTGGAGATCGATGAAGTGGCAAAGGGGGATGGGGAGCATGGAGAGGTAGGGGTAGGAGGCACAGAGGCAGAGGGCGGCTGCGATGGAGGCTGGCAGGGGCTGGACGGTTCGGATTTGGCGGGAGGTGTTGGATCAGGTGAGGTTTCAGGTAGGGGGTTTGATCGCGTGGCTTGCAGCGGCTTTGGAGCAACTTTGGGCTTGGTGGGGAGAGTCTGCGTCTTGTTGAGTGCTTCTGGCAGGGGCTCACTGTTTGGAGCAAGTGAGTTAGGGGTGGAGATTCGTGGGCCCACACGATTTGAAGTAGGTTCTGGGGATTGGCAGGGGCTAGCATTGGGGGAATGGGTAAAGTCTGGAGACTGCGGCGGCACACAGAACTTTCTAACAGGCTGGGTTCAAAAGGCAGGGTGCAGGGAGGTGCGACATAGAGAGAGGGTGCACGAGGAAAGGAAAATAAAACACACAGGGATGCGTGCACAAACAGACAAAAAGACCAAAAGTCAGAAAAAAGAGGGGAAAAAACAAACATTCACATATGCATAAGTAGCCATGGATTAAAGAAGCAGGAAACATATGCAGGCAAGATGGAGGAATCGTAACAAAAAGAAGAAAAAAGCAGAAAACAATCATGACATAAACCATTGCTATCAAAAAAAGAAAACAAACTGAAATTGGAGAAATAACAGCAAGCAGCGTGCACAGTATCACAAAACCTAAACAAGATGCATAACAAGATGGACTTCACTTGCATCAAATATAAAGGGCTCTGATAGAGAAAAGCAGGCAAACACACAACGATGTGAGAGACATGAGGCCAGCTGTGACGGCAATTTGGGCAGACTCAATAAGAGGAGGAAGGTAGCATCTCTGCTGTGAGATTTCTGGTTTCCTGATTGCTTTATTGATCCGTTTGACTTGTAATTGGGAAATTGAAGTCATAGAGCTCCACTTTTAGCCTTAAAACACAAGCCCCATTTCCAGAAACTAAGTCTGAGAAACAACCCCACACAGAGCCTCCTGCTGAGAGCACAATCCAGGCTTTGGATACGTCTGAGAAATCAATTTCCCTTTCAGATCAGCCTTGAAAGAACCTGTGTGGTGTGAGGAGCTCGTCTTTGGATCCTGGCTAATCTTGAGCCTTCTCAGGTTATTCAGCTGGAAAAGTTTACCACATGCTCTCCGGCTCTGAGCAAGGAAAGTGGGATTTTCTGAAGCATTCCCTGAGCTGGATTTCCACAGAGCTCAGGCCGCAGAAAACAGGAGGAGGGATAATGATTGGAGAGGATTGAGAGAATGGAAAGGAAAGAGGCTTCAGGGTGTAGAAAGTTTGTTTTTGCTGTCACATCCCTTGTGTGCGCGCGGATTCTGCGCAATTTAATTGGAATTGGTCAAAGGATCCAAACTACATTGACAGACAAATAACTAAAGCAAAGTCCAAAGGCTAACACAGGATATTAAGAGGTAATAAGAGTAGATACCTACTTGTAACACTAAAGTGAATAAGACCTTAAACAGCTACTAAACATGATTAAGTGTAAGGGTGGACCAATAATGCATTTCTAGATTGAAAGCTTTATTTTCTCTTGCTGACAAAAACCACAATTAGTTTGGATCTGCAGTAGGATGGTTGCTGACCAATGGGAGTGAGTGTGTTTGAGCCGTATGACTTACCCGTGGGCTGCTGAGGGGACTGGTGGAGAGGCCAGAGGAGGCTCCACTAATAGACCGCGACCTGTGGTACAAATGTGGAAAAAACAGAAAGGGACAGAGGTATTCATAAGACCCAGCTGTGGCCTGTTACATGTTTTTAAAAACAGGTAAAAGGTTGGTTACATGTTGTTAGAAAGCGAAGCAGAACGTCACATTTAGCACAGAAGCTGCAATCAAACCTCTTGCAAAAACATCTGTTCAAACTAAGAGACTAAATGGACTACAACACAGTAACAACAGCACTGACTTGACAGTACACATTACTAACATTGACCCCTGGCAATTAGTTTCACACCCTTTAAGCTTCGGGTTCAAATATATTGATCAGACAAAATCCATAAGCAACTTTCCACACATACACCAGCTCTTAAAACTGGCTTACATCCACTATAAAGAATCTGTGAATGAATCCAACTGTTTGAGGTTTTGCACCTTTAGGCCCAGAAAATATCTTGTGAGGGAGAATAAAAAGGAACATTTGGTCGAGCGCCATTTGTCATGTTTGTCTTTTTCCACGCAGATGCTGTCAATAACCCCAATGAGCAGAGTCCTGCTCAGAAATGAACAATCACAGCGCAATCTGTCTCCATCAAGCGCACACATGTACACGCGCAAACACACAAAAACAGCGCCTGTCAACACTTGGAAACACCAGCTGCTCAATGTCACAACACTGTTCCTTTTTGTCATTCAGTCTAATAATACCGACCCCCCTGCCCTCCCCCTCTCCAGCACTTTCTCTCTGGAACTCTGCATTGATGCATTTGTTAACATGTGGATGAATCTAGGGATTGTTTCTTCCTGAAAAGGATAAAAAACCCTTCAGAAGAGGAAGATGTAAGCATGAAGAAAAGTAGAAACGTAGGAGGAAACAAGAATGAGATTAATAGAGACCACATTGACAATCTTGGTCCCAGTCACTCGTCCACATGTAATGTTTTAGTCGACTCCAAAAGAAAGAAGCTAAACCAGAGCTAAAATCTTTTCACAGACAGCCGAAGAAGAAAAAAAAAAAAACTAAAATGAGAGAAGGGAAAATTTAGAGCCACCCACTGGCAAGTTATTTCTGTAAATCCTCCTCTGCCCATTCTATGAGTGTATTTTTTCCCTACGCATTCACACATGAGTAGGCGATGCACAGACCATGTTGGCCAGGATTTCTTGTTTCATCAAGCAGCTGACCAGACTGTTGCCATCATTTACATTTAAGCCCGACGGTCCACTGAGACATGCACACATTTTTTCAGCACTATGCTTGTAAACTAAATCTAAGCATGCCTGAAACCGTTGTCTATCACAAGCATATTGTTTGAGGTGCTCTGCATCTGTTAGTGCTGGACCAGCAGGTCTATAAAGCTTGCGTTACAGATGGTTATGCTGTACAGTAATGGGCTGTCGGAGGTTCACCACCGCTTCAGTGCGACAGTGAATTATTATTGTTGAGTGCTTAATTTATGGTAAACGACAAGCACAACTTGGGAATCATTTGTCATGCATTAGAAACCACAACACTATGTCATTAAGTCAGAGAGAAGTTGGAGCCTGAGCCGTTCTAGTCTCCTCTGTGCAGGCAAATTGTGTTTGGATGCGCAAAAGTATCCTGTTTATAGTTAGGGCTTTAAAGCATTTCATTCATGAGCTGGTATCAGATCTGTATAGAGTTGTATCCTGAATAATAAAAACATGGATGCAGGGATTTAAGCCAAAATTTTTAGGGTTTTAAATCATTTAAGTTTAAATTATTATTGGGGTCTAAAAATCTGGAAATACAGAAAGCAAAATCTCTAAGAAGAAAACAAAAATGAGTCTGATGTTCTTCACCCATCAGCCCTTGATTACAATAATCCTATTCTGGAACAGGCTCTATGCCTTCATGTGAAACTCATCCAAAGTACCTGTGGGGTACTAATGTTGGGCTGTTGGAGATGGAACAAAAACAACACATTCACAGATGAGGGCATGGACTGCTATCAAACAAAATGGAACCAAACAGATGCTGCCAGAGATCTCCATCCAGCAAGACAGAGAAGGCCTAAATAAAATCCTGCTGCTTCGCCACTTTGATTTAAAGTTCAGCATAAAAAGTTCAATTTTTCTCCCTCTCTCTATTTACATGGCTGTCCTTCCAACGGAGCAGCTCTACATGAATAGATATTCATGTAATCAACATACAGTTTAAATTAGTTTCCTTCTTTGAATCCTTAAAAATCTCCCCGAGGACTTGATGCATTCATTTACACATCTCAGCTCCTCACATTTTTAAATCTAGGACGACCCCTGCAGTTTATGTCCAATTTAAAGTTTTTATTTTATTTTTTTTTAGCTCATTTTAGCTTTTTAAACTAGCGTCAATAATTTGTGGGTTAGCCAAACTAAAGATAATTCTATCTAATTCACTTTCAAAGTGCATGAAGCAATAGAGCACGAATGGTAAAAAAAAAGAAAAAGAAAA
>JBBDHI010000010.1:25484399-25495082 GCA_037177115.1 Craterocephalus stercusmuscarum | reverse complement strand
CTCAGAACAGGGGTTAAGAAGGGGTGTGTGGAGCTATACTAACAACGACTCCATACAAACTCCACAAAGCTTGATTTACTCGCAATGGAATTTCTGACAATGACCATTTCTTTAATGTAACATTTAATAGTTTGCTTTATATTTGCTGGACAATTAGAAAGAAACACAAAAAACTCATCCCACCATTTTCAAGCTGATAAAACTTGATTCACTTATAGTTGAGCGAGCAATAGTCCTCAGCGTAAATCTGTTTTGTCTCTCCAACATGCAGTTCCCACCAGCTGCATGTGCCTCAGGAGTTTAGTCACTGTTGTGGGGTTAAATTGGATAGTTTCTCTCTGCCTCTAAATCCAAAAAGTTTTCTCTTCTTATCTGCTGTACATCTGCCTCTTTCCCCTCTACTTGATCTTTATCTCTCTGCCTCTCCCTCCCTCCCTCGCTCCCTCTCTCCCCATGGATCATCCATTAACTATCAGCGGGGCTCCTGAGCAGTAAGAAAATCAATGGCTCACACGTTCCCCTTAAACACCCGTGATTTTCAGATCCACTTTAAACATGGAGTTTTGAGAGGATTTCATTGATGACATGGGCACAGTGTGAATTAAATCATAAATAAAAGTGAGAAAAGGGCAGAGGCGGGCTCCGGAGACTCCTGTGACTGCGACTGGACGTACAGTGCAAACCCTCCGTGGCTTACAGAGAAGAAAGGATGAATGAGAGATGATAGGAAAAGGGGAACAAAGGCACTGCGGAGAAAAAATCATAAAAGAGAAGACTCAAAATTTTTGGCTTCTTACTTCTCCCAGTTTCCTCACTCTCATCATCCCCCCGCAACCTTTTTTTTTCTCCTTTTTTGGGGGGGGAGATTATAGCACAATGTATCTGCCAGTGGAGACAGCAGCAACACGTTGCCATGACCCAAATACAGCAGTGAGGCGTGATGATTGGCTAAGAGAAGGAGCTGGGTGGGGGTGTACTGTGTAGCACATCAGCAGCAGCACCTTTGAAATTCAAACATTTATATAATCAAAAAGATGGACGAGTCCACTTCCATCATTTATGTCTTTATCAATGTCCTCACCTCTGCTACCGCTTCATCAAGCCAGCCTTTCCGTAACCTTTTTTACCACCAAGAGCCCATCTTACCTCCTCTTAGAAAACAGGAGGAATGAGGGAGAGTGATAGAAGCAGACAGAGGAGAGAAGAGCAAAGAATAGTCATCCATTTATAATCAAAGCCGTGGCATCAAATTGTGTGGTGCTGCATGTTGAGCCAAGATCACTTGCAACCTCTAAATTTTTACTGCATCAGAGACTCCATGCTGCCTCTCATACCAGTCAGTACCTCTGTTATCACTTCATTAAACCGTGAGTTGACAATCAAATCCCATTTTATTTATTGATATTTAAACTGTGGATTGGACCCAAGCTGTCTGAATATTGATGTTGAGAAATATACAGCTTTTCAAGTAAGAGACAGCATCCTTTTTTATAAACTTTGCACAATGATTATAAAATCGGGTGTTTTTGGTGTTCCACTTGCATTAGTGTGAATATATTCTGCTCCAGTATATGCCGATCTCATGTCTTTTACAAGCTAGCCTGGATTTCAGCCAGACAATCCGTCTTTCATCAGCACAGAGGACGCTTAAGTAACGCACGAAAACCCTACTTGGTTCCAAAATCAATTGAGCAAATGGGTCATGGTTGAATAGATGTCATTTAACTTTTTTATTTGCACAAGTTACATTTTGTTCTGTCTTTGTGAACGTGGGTCCTGCTGATAATTCTTGCATCGCTGTTTTAAATAGTCATAGGTCAAGGTAGAGATGACGGACAACCAAAGAGCCAAGTTTTTTTTTCTTTTTTTTTTTAAAAAAGACTCATTTTCTGTTGAATACATAGTAACAATGTGAATAATACAGGGCAGTATAGAAGCTGATCCAGCAACTAAACCATACTTATATATCAGTGCGTAAGGAAAGATGGGTCCTCTCTTTAAAAGCAGAGCTTAGCTTCCTCTTGATTTCTCACATAAAAGGATGAAGTTGTAAAAGTGAGAAAATGAATACAATGATGAACGGTGGTGTATTTGTCTTTAGCAAAAGTGACATTAAACCAAAGCAACCAAACAGAAGTGCAGATGGATGGACTAAAATATTCTAAAACATCATTGTATGATTAATGTACATTGCATTGAAAAAATTCCGGCTCAGTTTTAGCAAACATGCTGGTATCTTGCTCTAGGGGAGCGACATACAGATCCTAACCATGGCACACCATTAAGAGACTGAAATCTATTCAATGTCCCACAGTGTTTTTTACTGTATATCTTGTAATGTTGTATTGAAATGAGGATGGATTTAGTTCTCAAATCCTTACTTCTCACCAGCCACTGCACTCATAAGAATGCAAAACAGCAAGAAGCCAGCTATTAGGTAGCTGCAGCCCGAGGTAACGCTACAGGTTGAATTCTCTCTGCAGCAACTGACGTCTACAGTGAAAGTTGCCACAATGAGGTTGTGGGGAACACACACACTATTTATAGAGCTCCGATTTTCTAACTTCTTCCTTCCCTGCCCTTCATTTTCTTCTCATATCTAAGAGAAGAGCATAGAAATCAAACGACAGACCTCTTCAAAGCACTGCAGTGTGATCACAAGGAGACCTTGCTGTTTGTTTCTCTTCCCTCACTCTCTACGGTTTTTCATTCCCAGGGGAAATAAATGAGGCCAAATTTTCCCTTATGCAACTTAATCAGAGCGATGACGCTGGTGGCTGCTCAGAGAAGGAGAGGAAATTCTACATGTTCATTCTATCGGTTTGGGAAAGGCTGACGTCAATCGTACACATTATCAACTGTCTAGTGCAACATTTCCTGTATCACATAATACAAGAGTTGGCTGAATTCGTATAAGATGCTCTTCATTAAGCTGAATTAGTTAATGAATGCTGCTTTTCTAGCTAGTTTCATTACATAACTCCAATTAAGGAGCTCTTTTATTCAATTCTTGAAGCAATTCATTCCTCCTCTGTCCTCAGTCAGATCAATCTATTGATCAGTTTATCCATTCAGTTTCCTTGTGAACGTACATCTATCCATTACGTCTGCAAACACTTGACATGGGTGGCTGCATGCTGAGAAACATGATAGCTGCAACTTCACTCAATTTTACATCAGTAGCTAGAAGGAGTGCCCAAGGCTCGCAAGGCACAGCTACTTCATATTCACCAACACTGTCTTGTCCTATGTGTGTGTGTGTGCGTGTGCGTGTGTGTGTGTGTGTGTGTGCTGCCTCCTCCAGTTGTACTCAGATTCCTGTGCGTTCACATGCAAACATTAGGGTTTTGGTCACAGGTGCATCTGTGTGGGTGTGTGAGGACATGCTGGGCACTAATTGGTGTCTGACATGGTTAAGAGGCACTGAAAAAGAGCTTCAGCCCTGAGACCGATGCATGATCAGACAAACGAAAAGAGGAATGGTCAGTGTGTCCACTGGGAACCTGAACTAAGAAAGACACAACATAAACAAAGAGAAGACTGACAAGCAAGAAGTAAGAAGAGACGGTGTAAAGTGGAGAAGAAACAGACACAAGTGGACAAGAAGACAAAACAGCAGAAAGGGGGAGGGAAAAAAACACACACACCCAAATTGGTTGTGAAAAGCCATCTAAAGCGTGGCCAATTTTTTCCTCTTTGGTGTGTGTTTTGGGGAAAATAAAGCTAACTTTTTCCCTGAGCACAGCACGACCAGATCAATAGCACTCCCAGTGCACACACATTATTTTTCAAAAAGCTCCAACAAGGAAAAGAACAGTGGAGGGGGAACAAAATCACGTAGTAGGATACTGAAGGTTGTGTGCTTCTTCTGAAGCTAAGAGCAAGAAAAAAAAAAGAAAGGAAGAAAAAGTATGACAAATTGATGGGAATACTTCTGCCAGTATGAATGGCTTTAAGACCAAGCTGCCTTTACGAAGTAGATTAAACAAATAAATAACTGTAGGTCAAGTAATTAAAACTCAATACACTTCACATTAGCAAATACTTTAGCAGCCTTTAATCTAATGTCCCTTCTGAGTTGAAATAGGCGTAGTTCTTGTGAATGGTGTACTCAGCTTTTAAGTGCCCAGCCAATACATAGGACATTTCCTAATTCATCCTCCTAGTTGATACTAACCTGCACTGATGTTTTGCTTGGCCTGTGTTTTAGGTAAATGTTTGAAGCATGTCTCTGTGATGAGGCTTAACCTACTGTACCGAGCTGCTTTGAAGCAGCATTCTGTTTGATGTGACTTACACCTCCAGCTTTCTGTGTTCAGAGCTAGAGGCTTCAAACATTATTACCCCCTTCCTATTGCTTTTCATTTTACACATACTTGACGTGCACATTCATAATGACAGCTATATATTGTGATGCTGGCAGATTCGCACAAAAACAATCCACAGTTCAACGTTTTCATCCTGTCATTCTCTCTTTTCACCTTCCTCTGACTGAAAAATGATCGAATCCGATCACATGACGGATGGATCTTCTGTACGTTGGTAACCAAGAACCTACGAATCAGTTGGGTCACAACTCACCTGCCTTCCATCTGAGGCACAAGAGCCCCAAGAGACGTAAGGGCAGATGTTTTCCGTCTCTCTCTTTCTTTGAGCAAACTACCTAAAGCCCACCACATCAAATACATGTTTATACAACGCTAGGAGACTGCTTTCAAATGAAGTGAAAGCTCTGGCTTTCACTTTGCACTCAGCAAATTCTTTTGACGACTCTGAATTCTGCTTCGAGCGCCGAGCATATTTGCATGTCTTTTTTTTCCCACTCCTCTATCTGCTGCCCTCTCCAACCAGCATGCTGACAATCCAGCAGAAGATGTAAGAAAATGAGAGCGGTGAAGTGAGCAAAAAGTTTTCCGCTTCCACTTAACTGGTGTTTATCTTACGATCCAAGTAAGTCAGCGCTGAGATGAGAGGGGAGCGGTTATGTAACGACCCGCTCCGAGAGGAGTTCCACCAATGAACATTCTGATAGGAGACTTCTGCTTAGTAACATAATCACACTCAACCCACAGGGGAGCAACAGAGAGGAAAAGCAGTGAATGACTCTAACAGAGTGAGAGAAAGATGCTGTAAATATACAGTAGAAGATGGACAGGATGAATAAAACCGAGGGAGCGCTAACAGGGGATGTGATACTGAAGAGGACCAACAATAAAATGTAAAAAAACACAATTGTTTATCTCTTTTTTTTCCCACTGGACACATCCTTTGTTCAATGCTGGCATGTGATCTTCAGACCTTGAGCTATGGCGGGAGGCAGGGAGGTATAAACACCCACCTCCACACCCACCTGCAGCTGCATGCCATTGGTCTCCTGGGCAACAGGATGGGAATAACAGCAATGAGATGTCAGGGTGATACCCAGCAATGCTTATTCTTCATAAGAAAGCAAATAAAAGTACATTTGCACAGTTTGTGCTGTCAAATATTTGTGCAAAATGTAATTAAACATCAAACTACTCTATTGTAAATACACCAGTCAGACACAACCACATAGAGTTGAAACAGAAAACCACATATTCTCTCACCATTAATCAAATACCACTGTTATTGTAAGACCATTAAAAAGCTAAAGCCACTTAATCAGCTTTCTGCCATGCATTAAATGCCGCTATTTGCTCTGATCTACAGGTAAAGCTTTGATTTAAAAAAAAGAAACATCAGCTCTTGGGAAAAAGGGATTTGAGAACTCCAGGAAAGTAACCTACAATAGAAACAATGGCATGAATGCAATTTTGGAAATAGTTCTACAGTTTCTTCCATAAAAAGTTATTCAAGAGAAATATAGTTCATGTTTTTATGGTGCATGCAAGGCTGCATCCATGACTTAGCATACCTAATTCTTCTGTATTAATCAGCAGTGACTTTCACATTCAGCAACTACAATGAAATCTTTCTCCTTCACTTAATCTTTGCACATTTTCACATCAAGTGTTTTGTACCAAAAATGACTCATTTTTCCAGTGTTTTCAGCTTTATAGCAGACAACCTCCTTAAGTTCACCCAGTTCAAAACAACCCATGCTTGTGTTAGTGTTAGTCAGGCTCTGTGTGTACCGACAGACAGACAATTTTACTGTTTGATGATGATGAAGTTCACATAACTAAGTTCACTGTCTCAGATGAAGCTGTAGCTTCAGAGTGAAGCTGAGGTATTGACCTCAAACCCTTTACCTTTACTCTGTATCCTTGTGTGAAGTGATGATAATTGTGTGTGAAGTCTGTTGGAGCTTCTCTGTTATAAATGTAGCAAGAGATGGGTTTTATTACACAACAAAACTGCATTAAAATGTCATTTTGTTCAACATCTCTAACCCTTTAACCTCAGTGCTGGACAGAAAGCTGTAACGTCTACTTGATTTATACATCAAGGATGTAACGAGGAAAATAAAGATTCAACACTTGAGTAAACTTTATGGGCTTCAGGATGACTGTCTGTATTAGAGGAAAGAAATATGAGAAAGAAAATTCCATTAACCCACGCTGAATCATAAAAAACTGACTATTCCGCCGAACTTAGTCCATTAGTGTATCATTTTGAACAGAGTAGAATAATTCCATAAAGACCTTACAGTGGTTCAGACAGTATTTGGTCATTTTACAGTTTCTAATATATCTGCAACATCTAAATTCCTCCCATTGTGTGTGGGTTTATTGGAGAAACTTATTCAATCAGATCAATTTGGGAATGTGCAATGCAGGTGGTGTCTTGGTTGGGTGGATGGAGTCAAGCAACATAGCTGTAAAAGAAAACACAAAGGTGTCATGTGACACTGGAGCAACGTGGGACTTATTTCACACTACACGGAAAGGTGCAATGTTAAGTGTCGCCCCGTACGACTAAACTCATCCTGAAATGTGCTGTAGTGAAGATTTACACAGTATATATAAGATAAGAAGGATTTCTACATGGACTTGTGTGGTTATAAATGAGATCGCTTCTGATGATTATAGCATTTAAATGTTGATGGCTTCTCGCTGCCTCCAGGCCGACATTCACATTTACATTGGGCTGAAATAGCTATAAAAGAAAGAGCATCAGGGAGTTGCACGATGCAGAAAAAGAACATCTGCACTAAATGAATTTGGGATGAACTTTCTTGTTCGATGTAACACGCTGCAGCGACTCCTTGACATTTCTCTCCCACACTGATCCTTTTGAGGACAAGTAGTAAAATGCATCATGTTGCTCTTTCTTCACCCCTCCATTTTTATGCCCTCCTCTCTCTGTCCTTTCCTTTTTCTTATCACCTTGCCTCTCATCTATGACAGGACTTAGGAGTACTGCTTCCAGGTCTTGATTTGTATCTCTCTAACACTTTCCTTTGCCTTGCTCCCTCTTTCCTTCCCTCCCCTTGCCGTTACCCTCTCTATCTGTGCTGTGGTCTGTGCTCGGCAGCTCTTCGTCCATGTCAGAGCAGAAACACACCCCGATGCCTATCTCTATGTTCTCTGAAGAATACACAATGTGAGACGCCCACAAAATGATATTCACTCTCCCTCTCTCTATCAGTCTCCTTTCCTTCTGTTCATGTGCTTGTGATGTGTGTGAATGTATGTATTCTATGTGATTTCCGTCTCTTGTCCCAGTGGAAAAGGGCATATATGGTCTAAACCTCACTTTATCTGAACAGAAGCGGTGCTGTGAGAGACATGGGGTGTAATAATAACTACACACACACATTCAAACACATATTTTGTGGTGCACTGTACTGTGTCTTTTCTTCCTAACTGCATACATCCACCCATAATCTGACAAATGTTATGAACAATATGAGGTGACATGCAAAAATGTACTTTTTGGTAAATTTGAATGGCTCCTTTCTAAACATGTTAACTGGAAGTATTATTTCACCTTCGCCACTTATCTATATTCAAACCATGCAGGAGTTTTAATATGAAATCTTGGAGGTCCAAATATGATGCTTGTGCCTGAAGGAGTGTTTATGCACATTTGTTTGGCACCTTCCCTTCACCTTCCTTATCTTTGCTTTCATGTTGGTATTCTGATTATCATGTAAACACAAGGATCACCACACACACACACACACACACACACACATAAAGGTGCCCTGGATCTGGATGCTGCCGTCTTGCTCTTTGCATCGCTGGGTAGTTGCCAGGGTGACACTGCACGATGAGTTAGAGAACAAACACCCCTTCATATAATTGGAAACTGTACAACATGACGACACTGCATAACCTGTCCTGTTACCCTGGAGACTTCCATCTATCCCATCATAATCAGGGGCACACACCTCCCCTCTGCAAGGAAGAGAGGTTTGATTCCAAGCTGAAGTACAGCTTTTAACTTGAGGAAATTCCACTTCCTGTTTCAGAGAAGAAGAAAACCCAAACAGTGCTGCCTAATTAAAACCGAATACTGTAAAAACTTGATTGCAGTGCTGTGATATCTGTCAGCCAAATTTACCACCAGGAAAAAGATTCAGACGGAGAGAAGTCTCCTGGTGTCTGTGTCCTAGATTAACACCAAAGCCTGACAGCAAGCGTGTTGACTGACTGACTGACTGACTGACTGAATGTGTGTGTGTGTGTTTAGGCCCATGTAAGACTAGTATCTGGTGAAACTTCAAGGCACTCCAGCTGTAGCTAACTCGCACTTGCCAGGGGCTTAATCTCCAGGCCTAATAAGGATCAATGTAAATGCAGAGTGATACTGTTCTTTCCAATGACAGGACCTGCCACAGAGCTGAGAGGATCACCCGACACTCCTCCCACTCACACCAACATACTGACATCTCCAAGCTGCACAAACCAATAGCTAGGCGTATATGCATGTGTGAGTGTCTGTGTGAGCAAATTCAGCCAATAGAGATGTAGTATAAGGATGCTTGCTCATCTCAACATCCCTCATATCGGATTCTCTTTATCAGTGTCATGTTTTTATAGGCACCTACGCAAGAAGAAGGAGGAAAGCCGGTGCTGCATGCTAATGCAGACCAGAAAACAATACTAATAATATCAGATTAGAGCTCTTCTGTGAAAGGAAGGCAGATATCTGCAGCAATATTAAGACCACCCACTATAAACAGTAGATAGATAGTGCAAGCCTCAAAATATGACATACTTATTACAGTCTTATGAACCGGTTATAAGTGGTAGGCTTTTTTTTTCTTCTTTTCAGTCAAAGAAGCTCAGAACTAAAGTCGGCTCCATGCTGTGAGCACACAAAACTAATGTTAGTATTAGTGTTTGCACTCAGAAGCAGCAGAATGTAAATTTAAGAGCTACCACGGGTGTGCTTTCATCCAGGCACATCAGTCCTGTCAAAGTCAAATACATCACCGTTGCTTAAATTATTAGTTTTTGTTAACTTTTTCTTTTATCTTTTATCATTTGTGGAAAACTGTCCTTTATGCTACCTACACTGTGAACACACTGTGTTCTGCTGGTATCCAGAGATGCACATTGGAATGAGTTAACTTGTAAAATTATGTTACAACACTGATCTCCAAGTAGTTGCACAGAGCTGAAATGCACAGTTCACTTTTGGTTTACCCAACAAGGATGCCTAAAGAGATTTAAAGTCACAGACTGCAGAGTGACTTCATTTATTTCTAAGTGTGCATGTGCTGTATCGCATCTTTAGGCTAAAGTTGTTCAGAAGTTTCAGATTCATGCTCATTTGCACAAAGGCACAAACAGGTGTGAACTTGGCATCAGGCACTTGGTAACAGTGCTCTCAGCCTAACTGTGTCCCAATCAATTAAGCCAAGCGCCACTTCAGCTTAACTGCCCTCAGAGGGACCTGGCCTCAATAATATATGCCTCCATACAAGCCTCTATTACTCAGAATTAATAATACATGGACAGACTTCCTTGCTATCCCCATCTCCCTATTCTTTCCTCCGTTCCCCATCCCGGCCTGTTATCGGTGATGGGCTTTACCATCTGGCACTGAAGAGAAGCTGGAGACTGGGACTGCCGGAGGAGAGGGGGAGGTAGCGAAGTTCACAGAGAGTGTTTTGTTGGCCCCAAAGTAATATGCTAAAACTTTGATTAAAAAAAGAGAACCTCTCCTGGTAAACTTTTGAGATGAGACGCTGATGCAACCTTTTCAAGACCTTTTGTATTAACTGCATGTGGATAAATGTGCATCTGAGCCGGACTCACAGTGAGAAGGTCAGACATCAGATTTGATCAGCTTTACTCATGCGCTGCCCCTTGCCATGAGACGCGCTATGCTGTTATGATATCATCAAGTAATACACTCCTCCTTCTGCTCTCTGGTCTTGAATATCCTTTTGTAGGTTCTGCATGTGTCCCCTCGGTATGCTAGCGTTCATCTCTGTCCCAGTGCCATGTGGCGTATGAGCAGATGCTCTGCAATCCTGTCAAGTTAAGGGAAAGTAGCACGGCATCTTCAGAGTCTGTGAGGTTGGTTTTGTTTTGTTTATCTCAATCTGCAAGCTGTTTGCTCAATAAAACATGAATATATATGAAAAAGGCAAAGAAAGTAAAAAAAATAAATGTATTTTTGTGATTTTGAGAAATACTTTATAAACAAAAACACATATATACAATATATACACACATACACACTTCACTACACACATACACACTTCACTACACACATACACACTTCACTACAGATCGGAAGAGC
>JBBDHI010000010.1:25428019-25446307 GCA_037177115.1 Craterocephalus stercusmuscarum | reverse complement strand
AATGTATATTTATTTATTGCATAATTGGCAATCATATGCATTTATGGGAATGAGTATTCCCATTTTAGCCACATCAATGACAAACTATGATATATATCTTTTTCAAGATTGTAACGGGCACATTTCCAAAATGATGAAATACGCACTTTGTAATGTTGGCATTTCTTTGTCCTGTCACAACAAGGCAAGTTGATATGTATAGCACATATTATGTAAAAGACAATTCAAAGTGCTTTACATTAAACTTTAAAAGCAGCAGAGGAAGAATTTAAATGTACATGAAACCTAAATAATGTTAGAATACCAAGCAGTTGAGCATTATTCTGTCTCGTCCTTCAGCCACACATTTGAAGGTGCATAATGAAGCAGCGTCACACTTTTTGCTTCATATAGTTCTCAATATTTTCTCCATCAGGGCCAGTCCAGTAACCTCTTACTCATCAGCAATCCATTAGTAATGTACTCAGAATATGGTTTTGCATTATTATTGCGAAATGCCTGGATTTGGTCTTAAAGGTTGCATATGTTATTCTAACTTCTTAATATGAATGGCAGCATTAAGCAAGGCTCTGATTTTACTCAGTTTTAATACATTTCAATTCAGCTTTTTGATATAGTGCCAAACAATGTTGTCTCTGGGCCCTGAACAGACAAATCAGTCCAATCAGGACTCATACAAGCCAGTTCCTAAAAAATAACAGCCTAGCTTGTTATGGGGAAATGTGGTTGCACATATGCTTCTGGACTTGTTGGGGATAAAAGTCAGGATGGTCCTTTTCATCTTTAGTCCTGAATGCAGGGCATCCACCATGGAGGATTCTAAATAGTGACTGGTCTGAATGTTTTCACTTTGCAATGGTTCATCCCTAATATCTCTGAGGTTGGAGAAGCTGCTTCGCCTCTGCACAAAGCCAACATAGACGTCTATCTGCACAGAAAAGCTTTAAGTTAAGTTTGTGCCTGTAACTCTGTACTGTAGTGCTTGACAAACATTTCCAACAGAAATCCATTTCCCCTGTATTTATAGGAAGAATTGGTTGTTCGTGCCAGTTTGCTGACTGAAGGTTCATCGATGGTTCATCATGCAGCGACGTAAGATCAAAGATCACAGGTGTCCAGCTTAGGTGACACCAAAAACCCTCCAGATCCCTAGAATATATTAATGATATTCTGCACTGTTGAGGGAGAAATGTGCAAATCCAATCCAAAATTTCTTCAGAGAAAATAGTTTTTAACCATTTTTTAATGATTTAATGATTTACGCACCATTTTTCCTCTTAAACCAGCCCTATGAAACTTTATGACCACTCACATTATATATAGGGAATCATTCTTGCACTGCAGCATCGATGTTGCTGCATCACTATACAGCTGTGTTACACACCGTGTCACACACCAGCAACTGGAAATCAACATTTTGTACACACATATTATCAGAAACAGGGAAGAAAAGAAAGAGAAAAAGATAAAGCAACAGAAAAGAGGAGAGCTCGGAGTAGAAGTAGGATGCCAAATTAACCGTCATTGGGTTATGGAGCAAATCTGGCTAAGGTTAGAAGTGCTGTTGTAAAGTACTCAGGGGGAACTTTATTCATTTATTTAACATTTTCCTGTATTGCCACCAACTTTTCATGATTTCTGATAACAGTTAAAATCATGTGAAATGTCACGAGGACAGGATAAGAGATATTTTTCCTCCAATCCTGTACAGCGTTATTTCAAAAATGTTAAGAATGTGAATCTGACTAAATGTGAAGTAGTAGTTTTAAAAAAAAACTGTGTCAAAGTCAAGGACAGGAAGTGATACAAATACCTCGAGTAGAGCAAGCGAAGTAGCATTGGGCAGGTGAAAAGAGCCCCCTTCAACCCCCCTCACCCCACCTCCAATGTAAGGACAACCTGCCAAGGCTAGCTGAGCTGACGGCAGCTAAAGCCGAGGCTCCCCACATGTGCTAATCTCCCAGATTTAAATGGGAACACAGCACAGAGCACAGAGCAGGGCAAGCCGGTCTGATCCATGACCGTATGTCTGAGCACACGCAGGCGAAGCCATGTGTGCACATGCAGCATACATGTGAAAACACATTATTACACATTCATTTCTTTCATACGTTTCATACATATTCAGATATGGCAGTAGCACAGAAACACCGTAAATCAACGATAAAGCTCAGTGCAGAGAGCAACGGATGATATTTCAATCGGGATAAAAATAAAAAAATAATCTAAATGCTGGAGAGCAAGCAACAGACACACACGGCAGGATTTGACAGGAGAAGGAGTGGGAGCGAGTGCCTCCTTTCTTTCTTCATGAGGGAAGACCGGGAACCAGTGAGAAGCAGGGAAACCATGACAACCAGACAACCAACCTTGGCAACCAACCCAGCGTTCTCACAGTCAGAGCCAGACAGGCAGCTCAGCAAGGGTTAATCTCAACTGGGTGAGTGAGGAGAGAGACATGCCGATTAAGCCAACTGCTATGTGCACAGACATTTAATACTCTATACAGTAGTGCATGTTTTAGAGACACAGCGGCCAACTTCACCAGTTGAATATTATCCCTGAAGCAACAGTGCAAAGCCAAACAAATCTGGGAGCACCATCAGTGGCAAAAATTGTGTTTTCTGCTGGAATTCTCTTTGCTGCGCTAAAAAACTACCAGTGTGAAATTCTGAGTCGCACGAGACAAAAATCGCATTACAGGAAACACGGAAGCTGAGCAGAGGTGGGAACCATCGGTGATTGAGGGCAGCGTGGACAAAGCCAAGCGTGTGGAAAATGGACCGAAGCGCCATGTCATCCTCCTAACTTCATTCTCCACGCTGCATAACGCGGCAGAGAAAAAGTGACAGGAGACGCACCGAGTTAGGATGAGAACCAAACGGGAAGTGAAAGCGGCTGTCACAGAAAATACACAAAATAAAAGGAACACGCTCATTCGCCATCACCCAGAGAGGCCATGTCGGCACTCCGCCGCTCATTCACTGACCTCCCATTTAAAGATTGAGCCCTTACTCCCCTGGAGGTCAGCAATAGAGAGATGAAAATCAGGGAGGAGGGGAGAGTAATGAAGAGAATAATCAATACTTTGCCTTAATTAATAACCTCCACTGCAGTCAGAACATTCAAGACCACTTCATGCCCTCTCAGTTCAAGATTTTTCTCCCCCCCCCCACCCACATATACTCTCTCTTTGGCCTAACTCAGCTTCGCTCCTCCCCCCAGTTCTCCACCTCTTTCCTCATCATTAATCTCTGAAAATCGTTGGCTACATACATTCCTCCCAATCGATGCAATTCCACCGAGGTCTTGTCTGATTTACCACATGGCTGGATCTTTGTATGAATCTTGACTGGCCAGGGGGAGAGGGACAGGGAGGCAGGGAGATGGTGCAAGGAGGATGGAAAGAGGTGTGCGTTAAATGACAGAGACCATCATCATTATATAACCTCAGCCAAAGTCAGAGACAGTAAAAGGACTGCAGACTGAGTGCTGGTGTGATTTACTTTCAGCATATGTGCCTGGAAATGACCACAACAGTGATGTGAATGAGCACACACAGGGGGCGCATTCATTCAAGTTCACAAATGGACAACATATGTAGCTGAGATACAGATACACCAGCGGTCTGCAGTTTAGGATGTGTTTCTGGGCTGAGAGAGCCAGGTTTTTGGCTTGAGCCAGACAGCTGAACAGCTGAGACCATGCAGCCTTGGCTTCTGGCTCTGCAGCTCTGATCAGGCCTGCTAACACAGAGAGCAACCTGACGGGGAGCATCGCAGCACAGCCATCGGGGTCAGGCCCTTTCTGACCTGAACCGCTGAAACACGGGCCAGTCATCACACCCTCCTATTCATTTACACTCGCCAATTTTAGGTTAAAGCTGGCAGCATTTTATAGGTAATTTTGTGAACACGGGGGAAACATACACCTGTGTTTGAGTTCAACTGAGTTTCAAGATTATCTCAAATTGCACAGAGGCAACAGGTCAACAAGAGTGAGCAGCTGCTTCACTCACAGAAAACACACACATGTGTGTGTGCACCCACAAGCATCAGGCCTCTGCAGATTTGCCAAGTGGCTTTTTATTGACAGTCCTGACTGAACATGCCCGCCTCACTTGTCATCATCAGGGATATCATGTGCTGTGAAACGGTATGGATCTTCTCCACCTGACAGTAAATCTTTGGGAGTGAACATTGATCTGAATCGAGCATCCCCATTTCACCAGCAGTCGGTCAACGTCAAATTAACGGTTTTGCATTTCTGTGCAAAGCACATCCAGAATTAAGCGTGTGCACCTGCCCGCATGTTTAAATAAGCAAAAAGAACAACCAATAAGGGCTTTTCTTTCCCTTTGATACACATAAAAGCAACCCAATGCTGCAAAGAGTGAAATTCACAGGAAGTTACAAGCTGGCCGGCCCTGTGCTGACATGAAGACAGCGAGAACAGCAGGATGCTGGCTTAAATGCCTTGTAGCAGCGAATCTCAAACACAAGCTCGTAAGCACATGGACCACAACAGAGAGAGGTAAAGAGAGAAAATGAGAGCAAGACAACATCACAGAGCTTTTTGTCAGATGAACAGTCAATACGAAAGTCCCCAAAGCTCAAATGATTTCACCCTCTAAACGTCAACCAAAGAAACAAGGGACTGGTACATCAACCTCTAACTCTTAGCTTGTCAGTATACAAGTCTTAGGGGGGTGGGCGGGACATAGATTTATAATGGATTAACATGCAATGTTTTCAGACGATAGGCCTCTATTCCGCTAATAAGACAGCCCACAGGAACAAAGTAAAGGCAAAGCAAGGCAGTGTTTTCTGACACATGAGGGAACAGAGCGGTGATTCAGATGGTCTTAACACAGTGCACTGGCAAAAGCACAAATCTAGCATATTCAGATTTGTCAAGCAAAGCTTTGAGATTGTGTAAAACAAGAGTGGAGTTAATGCAAATCCTGCTGTGACGAAGACTTTCAAGTTGTAGATTTTAATAGCTGTTACAGTAAGTGCCCGCTCACTTTCTGCACAATAATGGCTAAGATGGACCATTATTCAGAAGGTGAATGAGTGTGATATAAAAAAACGGGTATTTTTAGGCAGGGCCGACACTAACACGCATACTATATGCAGATGAGGATCTACACCAAACTGGAATGCCTGCGACAGTTTCGGCAAAGAAAGGTGCAATAACTCTTTCGTTCACTTCACGATGATCTCGTACTTCTGCAGCTTCAGCGCCAATCAGCAGCCAGCCATGCACACACTCAATATCTATAGACCTCTTCAGGCCCCAGTGCACACCTGACAAAGGAGGAATCATATACATGGACTGCAGAAACTGAAGAGAAATAGTAGTGTGCACCAGATAAATACTCCTTCAGTCCATGCTGACAAACCAGATTTGTGAAAGGATGAGTCCTACAAGTTATGCTCTGCATAGCAAACCAGTATGCTGTGTGAAGCCTGTTCTATGAAAGTGAACTCGTGAGGCGAGTTTCTCAGCCCGATTAGAGCAGGCCATAGTACCTGTGGGCCACGTGAATGTGTGAGTAAGAGCGGTGAGGACTTTGGCTGTGAAGGGGATTAGATCAGGAAGCCAAATCAGAACGACTGCGGTAGCCATGTGCATGTGTGTGTGTATGTTAGGGCAAGGCCTAATCACTTAATGAACACGGAACAGCACAACTCCTCTGAGCTGGACAGCCAGATCAACCAAAGGTCTTCCGCTTTCTCCCCTCTAATAATACGAGCCAACCACAGCCTGGGAAACCTCATGAGGGATTTATCTCACTGGACAATCCCCCCTGCCAGTCATAATCAGGTCCAGCCCATTGGGCACTCACACTTGCCAGGCCAACCCTTTTCATGGGGGCCTGGGAAAAAGATCTGACAGATTAACGAATGGCTGACGGGCGAATGGGATATTACACACTGTCATTAATCTGAATGGGTTTGGCATGGACAAGCGGCACAAACGCCAGTGACCAAATGATTTTCTAACATAGAGCAAACAAACACACATATAATGCCATCACTTGCAGTCCAGTTTGATCAGAGAAAAATTGAAAACCCAGATTCACAAAATACTTTGAATATAAACAAAATTTTCTACATTTCTGTTGTTCTCCAAATTGGAAATCAAAATTGCCTGACCGGTGGGGGGCAACCATTAATGATACAAGCTGTACTCCGAACTGACATTTAAACACTTTCACGGCATCGGAAGTGAGCGAGAAAAGTGCGTCAAAATCTGACCCAACTACAGAAATGGAAGATGAGCCATAGATGATCTCAGTGACACCACATAATGAAACGTCCGTGAGAAAGCAGACCATAGCAGCACTGTACAACCAGAAACACTTATAAGAGTCTGGCTCTGCATGAGAGCTATTCCTGCCTTTAATAATGCATTTAAGAAAAGAAAAAGAAACAACAACTGGAAGATAACCAGGAGCATTGACCTCTATTGTTAGACCACTGTACAACAACCACACCAGTTATTTTACATCTTGCTTCGGACATAAAACTTTGCTGATCGTGCATTCAGCATGCACTTGAATCTAAGAGAGATATCTTGTTGGGAAACATTTGTTGTATGGCGAGAAGGCTGCATGCCTTATGAAGGCTGACATACTCTGTCACACCCCAGGGAGACATGCAGACAATCCATATTAATGAACCGGGAGCAACGGCCAGAAGAATTAAGTGAACAAGAGAATATCTTAAGAAAGCATACTGTTTAAAAGTACACAGACACATTTACACACATGGCCGCCCAGCATGACCAGCTGGACCAGGTAGGGGAAATATCGCCTATTATAGCCATTTTAGACAGCAGATGGGAGGAAAATCTATCCACAGATAGGAGCAGAGGAGAGGGAAAGTCTCTTACTAGCTTTCTTTTCAAGGGTTGGTGAGCTTAGAGAGCATGCTGCATCAATCCTGCTATTTCTGCCTACACACTGGGCTGTGCCTGCCTCTCCTTTCACATGGCCCGGTTGCATGTGCTGGAACATAGAATTCTCACTGTCCAGTCACCAGTGGAGAGGAGAAACTGCACATGTGTGATATAAGACGGGTTGCCAACCTGTCTTTTTTCCCAGGGGCATCCTCTCATCACTTAATGTACTGTGCATGTGCTGTGCAACTTTAGAAACTGCAGTGTCATTGCTGTCTGGGCTGAGACAGAGCATGTGCTCCTGATTCCAGTTATATCGCCTATATATGAATCTAGATTAGAGCAGCTTTTTATTTCTCCAACTCTCCGAGCAGCTCGTGGTGTGTCAAGGCGGGATGCTCTTCTCCATATCGGAGGAAACCCACGTATTGCAGTCACAGCCTGTGGAAGAAACGCCTGCCTGTCTTTGCGTGCCTGCGGACTAAGAATAGATCAATGTATCAGGCAAATCGGGATTAACGGCGTTGCGCTCAAATCACACAACACACTAACGCACACACAAACAGGGGGAGCCGGCCCAGGGAAGGCAGAAAAAGAAAAGTTCATTTTCATTTTCCCACCACACTGTCATCATTTCTGGTGCTGGAAGATCTCCACGCTGCTCTCCTCATCAATACACACACTCGGACCAACGCCAACGCGCAGGCAACAAACCCATGTAAAGCAGCATCACATAAATCCCTCCTCATCCTACAGTGTGAACAATGATTATGTCAGATCACTGCTGAAATAACAAACCCCCCCCCCTTCAAAAACGCCCCCAGAAGGCTGGGCAGGTGTTTGTAACTAAGTAGTTAGTTATTTATCACCTGCAGTCCCCCAGCCGGCCAAATTTCAACTCGCTGCGGAGCGCTCCGAAAAATAAATTGTGCAATTAAAGGAGGATGCGGAGAGCAAGCTGTCCCAACTAACCTGTCTGTCCTTTCCCGAGCGTCTTCTCCAGACGGTAAGGTCCCACATAATTGGCGTGTTGGGCACCGCTGTTGTCTTTACCGGACGATGACATGTCGGATCTGTGCGGGAAATTAAACACTTTCTAAAAAAGCGCGCAATGAAACACTCCTCGGTGGAGCTCCGCTGTCTCTCAAGTAACTCCACAGCTTCTCCTCTTCCTCTCGCGCTCTCTGTCTTTTTCTCTGCCTCACTCGTTGTTTGAGGAGGAGAGGCTCTCTTTTTTCTCTCCTCTTTTCTCCTATCGCCGCAGACGAGTCGCAAGTGCCTTGAATATCATTGTAGGTGAAAGCTGCGCTGCCGCTGTGCGTCTGTGGGAGGTGCTGCCGAGCCGTCAGGGATGATTGACAGCGCGCCCAGCCAACCGTGGCGCGGAACGCTCCGCCGCCGCCCCGTTTCTTGTTGCTGTAGCTTTTTTTTTCTTTTTTTGCTTTTTTCCAGAGTTCCAGTTTATGAGAATGAAAGTTTAAACCCACATTAAAAATCACGGGTTCTAACATAAATCCCAACTTATATGTTTGGTTTAGACTTTGCTGGCAATAAATCAGTTAAAGCCTATGGATTAACCAACCGTTGGGGGCTGGGGGGATGAAGCAGCAGTCAGGCCAAGATTTGAAGCAATAACATACAGATAGGAAACCTGCTTTAAAAGATCTATTCCAAACATGATTTCCAAACATATACAGAGTTCTCATTTCAAGCTTAGGTTTTGTATTTTACTGCAATGTATATGGTAAATTGCAAATCCACTTTCCCCATCATTCCAACAATGTTATCCTGAGTATAAGTGGTTTGCTAAAGAAAGATATAAAAAATACAAGAAACAGTTTAAGATCAGTCAGATGTCTTGACATCACACCTATTTCAGGTAGTTGTTTCTTTCAAGTTGTGATGCATGCAGCATCACATGGGCTTACAGCAGGTGAGTGCTGCTGGGTCAATGCAGAAGCAGGAATTTACACTTAAACTGTGCACATAAATTATTCTTTTATGTGCTCAATACAGTTGACATAAGAAAACAGCAACGGGCTAAAGCCACTTTGCACATACGGTGGCTCACATGTCACATTTTTACCTGGTGCAGTTTGTTCTCCAGCTGGATCAAATTTCATTTGAGCTCACTTAAACATAAGAAGGTAATTTGCATTTGAGCACAATATAGAATAATATAATTAAAACCATAAAGCAGCCTCCACATCTACTTTCCCAGTGGGTTTTCTTTATTGAATTTATTCTTAAGAGTTGCTTGTTGGTTACTCGTGGGCTTCATAGAAAGTCGGTTCCTGGTTTAAACCTCAGCTGGGGCCTCTCTGTGTCGCATTTACATGTTTTCCCCCTGCATGCCTGGGTTTATACCTTCTTTCCACAGTCCGAAAGCACGCACGTGGCCCAAGACCATGGATTGTATTAAGCAGATTTGGAAATGGATGGACAAAACTGAAAAAAAGTTTCATCCTTAGCATCTGACATGCAGGAAATGTTGACATGTTATGGGCCGTTTTGTTCTGTTATGCATTCTTGGTGCCATAAAGACTGAAATTAAATTCATTGCTGAAACTAAATGAAACTTACTCCAAATATCACTTCTCATCAGAATGCTCCATTTTCTGAGGTGATATTACCACATAAAAAAAAAACACATTTCACAACAGTTTCTATTTTCTCCTCTTCTCTGTCTTTTCATATCCCTCCCTCTCACTAGCCCAGAGACACAGCCTCGCTGTGATTGCAAGTGTGTGCAGCAGGAGGAGAGTGTGTTGGCCCTCCGATTCATTTCACACCCCACTGGTCTGAGACCTGTGACTGTGGCTCTGGCCTCTGTCTGTTCCTCACACCCTGAGAGAGTACAGGTGTCAGGGGACACATGCAAGAGAAGCACACACACACACACAGAGTGCTCCAGCACACACAAAAGCACACCATGTGACCTCTATTCTTTTAACAAAACAAGGTTGAAGGAGCTGCTGAAATATTAAGCAAGAGGAATTGCATCAAAAACACACTGTGGGCTACTTCAAAGAGGATGTTCTCATACATTTCTCCTATCCCACTTAAAGATACAGACACTCTAAAATCATTACATCCCAGCTGTGAAGTTGATACAGAGCATTATCTTTCAGTTTATTTTTTATTTAAACATCAAATCTGAGTAAATGTTGTGTGTTAGAACCCAAACATGTAAATCAAACTATATTTTTGCTATATGTTTAGTAGAAAAGAGGGTAAAGGCTTCTTTACTCATTTCCCTTTTGTCCATAATGCTAAGTTTACATCTTGCACATGGCCCAGTTTAGTGCCTTTGAGGTCTGTGCTGAGAATGTGTGCTGTATCCCCTGATGCCCTTCACCGCAATGGGAGTCCAGTTTATGCAAGGAGGTGTGACCCGGAGTGTCACCCACGTGATCGCGTGGTGCCAGGTGGACAGGGTGTGTGATGTCAGAGCCAGGTGCCAGGTGGGCACCATCTCAATAATGCATCACGCTCAGCACTGGTTCTGGCAGGTGCAACACTTTGAAGTGTTCCAGAAACATCTGTAGCCTGAGTTTTTAATCCCCTTCCCGGCACGCTCCTCAGTTCATCTCCACTCCTCCACAGCCCCGCACCCCTCTGTCGCTCTGCCCTGCAAACGAATATATGAGAGGACTCCTTAGCCTGCCTGTTTGGAAAATGTGCTAATGTTTAAGTATTTACACACGTTAAACCATGTGGCCATCAAGCAGCGAAATTCAATCCGGCAGCATCAACAAAATCCCAAAGAATGTTTTTTCTTCTGCATATTTGTAGAATATTCAGAGAATATTTCTTAGATGATTTAGATAGAAGTTTGCCAATTATAATCAAGTGCAATATAGATATCTGCAATTCAAGTGATCAAACTAAACATTTCTGCCATGATCTGATCACATAAAAATGGGGAGAAGGTGGACTGTGAAGTAATTCATTTACTCATTTTTGATTACTTTGCCTCTGTTTACCTCAAACAGAGATGTGATGATGGATGAGATGTGCCTGAGAAAGAGTCAAAAGTTAGATAAATAAGTCAGTGAGACAAAAGAATGAAGATTATCAAAAGAAAAAAAATGAAAAGGGAGATATTTGATGAGTGGAAAGGGTCCAACAACCTCTGGACATGAGAGGGAGTCCCAGACTGAATAATTACTTTACCTTAGTACCATATAATGAATAGCTTCATAGCTCAGTCTGACCAATACAACAGGGAGCTATAAACACTTTAACTTACACTGGATGTGTGCACATACAGGACTGTATCCCTCATGTTGTGTTACAGTAATTCCAAGCTGGAGCAATTACTACACACACAAACGCAGTACATCTGAACTTTCAGCCCTTCAGGGTTGTACAAACTGGTTACTGCCAGTTAGTTGCCTGCTGGAAGCTGCTGGCTGGACTGAGCAGCCTGATTAATTGGCTTGTCATCGACATACAGGGGAGACTGCTAGTGTTTCTATTCAAACATTGGAGAGAAGAAAATAAACGAAAGGGCAGTGAAGGTTGGTTTCAACATGGCCAGACTGAACAGTGGCAGTCTCTTGTTGGGTTTTTTAGCTCTAATGTTTCACACGACTAATTGATGTAAAGATGAAGGGACATTGAGACGAAGCCGAATATATTCAACCTCTACAAAACTTAAAAAATCAATTATATTAAAAAAAAAAAAACTTGAGAAACATATATTAGTTCATTTGTTACATGGCATGATATAAAAAAAACCACCTGAGGTAGGCAAAGTCTCTCAAAGTAAAGCAATCTGGGGACATGTCTATGTTCAGGATGTTTGTTTGTGTCTAAACGCAAATAAAAAAGAGATCGAATATGATCCACACAAGTGTCACGTTGCTTTTTTCACATGAAATTGCTCCCATGGAAGATAAGAACAACTTGTGAAGACGACAGAGCACACACCCACAGCAGATAATAGTAAAAGTGACTCTAACAAAGATGCCTGCCTGGGGTCATGGCATAGATTTAGGTTCTCACTTCCATTCCTCATGTGCAGGGTGCAAAGATTTTGCCTCTTATAGTCCACAATACATAAAAATAACAAAACCCACACCACCAACAAAGATGGATAACTATGAGGTTTAGCCAGAAAAGAGGGTTCACACCCTGCACTAGAGGACACTTGATCATGTCTCATGGGATATTTGAGGACTATGAAGTGTGGGACACTGACTCTCATCACATTCACTTCTACATTCAAATGTGTTGAAACACTTCCTGCACTCCTTGTTTGCACCTTCTAGTGTGCACAGATATCGGTAACCAGCTGGTATTTACTTCAAGTGTTAGTCCAGTTAGTTGTATTCTGACATGCCTAGCAGTGACAGTGGAGGGAATATTCACCACAGGGAATTAGCCTCGCTTTTCTCTCTTACACCACATGTAAGGTACACTTATGCACACAGAAGGTCACACATCTACAGCTGCACTGCCCCCTGCTGGTAAGAAAAAAATGCACATTCTTTTCACTCCTTAAACCCCCACCAGGGCAATCCATACCGCTCTATAAGGATATGGAGAAAATGATTTTTCCCTACATTTCTAATGTTATATGCTTTTATATGAATAAATTCATAGAAGATGGTGGAACAACAACAGACACTGTGCATCAGAAGACACATCTCTTTCCACATGACATCATGAAATCCCAGTCACACTCATCTGACCCAGTTTGCTTCTTTTTCTCCTGAATGTGTTGCAGATTTAAAGCGCTGAGCCGCTCTGGAAACAGCGAAATGAGCCCAAGAAACCAGGTGGATTTCTCTTTCCTGTTGTGAGTCTTCAAACAGTAAGTTGTATCCCACAGGGTTTCACACAGCAAGACACATTTAAATAAGCTCTTTATTGAACATTAAATATCAAATTAACACAAAAGGAGGACCAACAGTTCAGCAATTAATGTGGATAGCTCTGACAGTAAAACATATTTATTGTTTCATGCCCACAAACGAATCAACCCAGATTCTTACATATTCACAAATGTGCAGACGGCGCGAGCGTTTCCTCTTTAATCATAGCCTTTTTGCAATTACGGGGAATGTAATTGCAGTATAAGAAGCAAACTGTTGGTAATCATGTAGAGGGTTTGGCTGTGGCATCGGATAATTAGGTTTGCTGTGTGCGCCTCACTAATCACAGGGACATTTAATGGAAGCATAGTGTGAAGGACTAAAACAACTACATTTAGATGTGATAAACTCACTGATCATTCATTCAGCTTGCGCACAGCGCCTGTTGTCTCTCCAGCTCATTATCAGTTTGTTTAGAATAACACATCACATATGGACAACAAGAATATTTGAATTCCTTTCACTGTGATTATCAAAGCTTCACTGGCAGATATCAGCAGGAATTCAGCGGCCTCATGAACTACAGCATTTACTGTATGTCTTTAAACTTCTCCAGTCTAAGCTGCATTGTGCAGATTTCTGACAAGAAGTAAGAAAACAAACATTTGAACAAAGCTGACTACTTGCCAGTGACCATTTAGGCTCTTTTAGCAGCAGCTGCTGATGGGTTGGCTACATACAGGTGACCTTTCTCTGTTGTACACTGTCTGCATGCCCTTGAAAATGACTCAAACACTTATCAAGCTTTCGTCTCTGGCCAATTTGGAATCTGCTCCTGGCAATGTCACTCGCTCCAGCATGACAAACCTGGGTACAGTACATGTGCCAGATACGTGATCTAATGGGTTTATTTAAAGGGAACACATATGATGCATCGTGTATCATGTACATTGTTGTGCACGACACCCGATTATTCATCACTCCCCGAGCACAACCACTAACCTTTACACAGTCAGCTTCTTTATAATCCCTCCTGAGTTTGCTGGCCTATTTTCCAGGGACAATTGCCAATTCATGCATGTAAAAAACTAAATCAGGGTTAAACAGTGATGTATAAAATGCTTCATACTTTAAAACTGAAGACTTTTGCCTCAGAGTTAAAAAGGTAACAGGAAAACGAGTTGTGCAAATAGCCCAAAACTGGATGTAGCGATGGAAATGTGTAGTAAACCATTTAAATGATCATAAAGGCAGGATATTATGGAGAATGAGGCTAACTCCAAATGCTTCTCAGGGAATATTTAGGAAATCAGCTTCAGAAAATGGCAGCTGTTACTGCTACCTGGTGAGCAGTACAGAGACAGCAGTGATGCTGCACTTTGTTTCCTGAAAACATCAAATGGGAACGGCGTTGGCAGAAGCCCTCACTCCTTCTCTTCAGTCGGGTCTTTGCAGTTCTGAGGTAAACATTTTACACAGAAAACTTTCCTTCTGTCGAGTAATTCCATCAGGCAAGCGGAGGATGAGGGATTTTATCCACCTTGGAAAACCAAATGGAAACAAAAAATGGAAAATTCAAGTTACCAGCCAATATTAATAACAATATGTTTTATAGTTGCAACGCTTCCTTATGGCAACAGCAGCAGTAAAAGCTTTGAGAAGGTTTTACTTTAACGTCTCTACTCATTTAAAAAGCCATCCGTTTGTATTCTGTTGGCACTTTATCTGCTCAGGGTCACTCTGGAGGAACTTACCTCTTATAGGCTGAAAAGTGAGTGAAACACTCACCGGACAGCTGTCAGACAGCTGTCTTTGTCTTTGTCTCGATGGGAGAGTTGAGCGTATATGGCTGCAGAGAGTGAGATGGATGGAGGACAGGATGGAGGCGACAGACGTGGGCCGTGCAGGGGTGGCTCAGGCTGTTAGGAGCGGGCGACAGTGGCAGATGCATTACCTGCGACATCTCCATCCCTGCTCATGCTGAACACTCACTGCCACACGCACAAACACACTAACACATAACACATGTGCCTTAGTTGATTGAAGCCAGTAGTTTGGCTCCACACCAGGCACAGGGGGTAATGACTGTCGCCCTTTTCCCCCCATCAGCCCCCTGCTAAAACCAAAACACACTCACAGGATCACGCGTGCACAGGTACATGTACGTATAGACCGTATCTACTTTTCTGTCCCGTGTTCGTACCTCCGCTCTCTGAAATGTCAGGCTGGCAGGGGGTTGTGAGGGGTTCCTCTGGAGAGCAATAAAAGCTGATTGGAGTTAAAACAGTTGGTCAGGCCTTCCCGCCCCGGCATCTGTTGGATTACCGTCAGCCAACCTGTCATCTGTGAAATGAAGGCTAGCATGGGAGGAGAGGGGGAAGACCACAGGAGGGGATGGATGGACAGAACTAATGTCAGAAAGTGATGTGTAAGAAGGGAAAGAAACAAACTGGTTGTAGTGTGAATTAAAAAAAGGGAAAAATAGAAGAAACAGTGAATTTGTCCACATTGTACTGGAGAGAAACAAGCAGAGGGACATGAGATCAAAGACAAAAGCAATGTTGGGTGAGGGGTCACATGGAGGGTTGGTCAGACACATCTGACCTTTAGAAGAATCCTTTCATCTCTTCGTCCTCAAGTATTACCACCTCTCAGCACTGAAGAAGAGGAACAATCCTTTAGAGCCCCCACGACCCCGCCGCTGCTCCCCATATTCCTCCCCGGACTCTCTCCGTCACCCACTGCTGAACCCGCACACTGTCTCCACCTGCTACGTCTCCCTGAGGGAATCATTTTCACTCTAACAGCTTCAATTAACCTTACCCTTTCACACGAGCAAACACACGCCCGCGCGCGCACATCCACACACAGACACATGCGCCACGTAGACGGCGCCCGTACAGGCATGCCACCCCTCCCGCATCAATCACCGGTGTTAAGGTCACTGGACTGAGAGACTGAAGCTCCGCATAGCTTCTCCAGTGACATGTAGAATAATGTGCGTTTACCTGCAGCTATGTAATATGGATGAGCAACATTGTCCTTAAACAAATAACAGTATCACTGACATAATTCCTCTGAGGTAATTAGAGCTTGGTCAGCCAAAGGAAATGTATTTAATTTCATGCTCAACTTAAATGCTGAATGCCCAATTTATTTTCTTTTTATTTTTTGGAGGTCATGTTCTGAGATTCCTCAAGGCTGGAAGAGACAACTATGTTCAGCAACACAACAAAAGAAAGAAAAACCTTAAATAGACTCACTGGTTATTCTCTGTGCCTGTATCCAGATTACACCACAGCCTTTGGACACTGCACTTGCAAGAATTAATCAAAATTAGGAAGGAAGAAATCAAAGCATAATTCCATTAGAGGTCCACTTTGATGCAAGGATCACTGGATCATTTTTTCAGAGGGAGGGCTAATCTGATATACACACACACACACACACACACACACACAGTCGCAAGGCAAAACTGATATCGCAGGATTGGGCTTTCCAGCTGCACAGCAGTATACAGCGTCTCATGTCTTAAAGGTTGTTTGTGTGTTTATCCATGAAAGCGCGTGCCGATTGTGTGTCCCCATGCATCCAGTTTGTGCATTTAAAACACAGAAAACATTCAGGGAGGGGGGAGGTTAAATCCATTCAGCTGTTCCTGAAATTACACTTGGCTGGTGTGTGAATGCCTGCAGGCTGGAAACAAGGCTTCCACTTCCACTCATGTTCATCATCATTTAGCTGCTCTGTAACAATGCCCGGCTGCTGTTTGAGCCATGATGTCCAACAACTAACAAGTGCCAGCACATCATCAAAAGACTTTTAAATGCCGTAATGATGAGGGAGGGGCTTTCTTCTGTGATAATAGCACACTGTTAGTTTCATATCTCACTATACACGTGAAAAAGCTCCTTAAAATTCAGCTGGCTTGCAACATGCTGAATTGTGCCTCATGCTATCGAGGCCACATACAGTGCAAGATCAGTTATGTATGCATGTCCAGCACATGCAAATAGATGTTCAGACAAAACAGTAAGACTCATTCAATCACTCTACAACTGCTGTAGTTTTCCCCTGTTCCAGCAGAGCTCTTCCTGGGCTTAGCAGTGCATAATTGCTGTTGATTGGTGTATTATTGCTCTGGTTAATCTGCCTGTGGGTGGCTAATAAAGGAACTCCATCAGGGATGTTATCAGTCTCAGGCAGAAGGTGCACATGGAGTGAAACTGGAAGACAGAAAAAGAAAGGGATGGAAGGAAGTGAGAGGGAAATGTAAGACGTGATTGGTCGACGAAAGGGAAACAGAAGAAAGAATGTTTGATTCGTGTTGAAAGAGGAGGAGAGGGGGATTATCAAAGAAAATAAACAGAAATTAGGCTAAAATGTTTGTGGCTCACGTTGAGTCCGTTTGAGGTAAAACGAGGCCAGATCAGTGAGTTGGATGTTGTTCTGTCAGAGTTGTGAGCATGATGTTGTTCCCCAGAGAATCCTTTTATGATTGATGAGGCCTTTTTCTTCTGCCTCAGTTCTATTTCTAAACACATGCTGGAGGAGGAAGAGAAGGCTGCAACAACGTGATTTGATTCCTCTCCATTACCGCGGCAGCCTGAGACAGGTATCACCCACAGCAGAAACCCCTCAGTCCCAATGCCCTGTGCAATAACAGCATGCTGGCAACTGACCCTGCAGTGTAAGAAGGGAAGCTAACACAGCAAACAAGTGTTTCTTTAATCCACTTGGGGGACAAGCAGTGATTGAACTGGCACACTAGAGCCGAAAGTGGTGTTGCAAACAGGAGAAGAAAACAAGCAATAGCACGGCAAGGACGAGAAGAAGTTGCTCGGAAGATGGGAAAGTTTGGAGTAAATTGCTGTCGGCTTAATGAGCACATTTAACACCAGCAGATAAAGAATGATTTCCAGCACGTCCACTATAACATCATCCATCTCTAGGAGTGTCTCACACTCTAATAAAGCATCTAAACACATCACACACAAGTGTTCATTATTTTTCTAGTCACCAGGCATGTGATAGATGGTGCTGAACGTGAACTGCATGGGTTTAATTTGAGGAGCGCCCCGGGGATATTCGCGGGAAATTTTGTTACCTCTTATTCAGACCATTATTCTGGGATGTTGGGCACAATTTGTTTATAAAGGCTGACCTGAAAGCTGCGAGATGTTTCTTGTAAAAATACCCCTCTTTGCTTCAGATAGGATAAAGGTGAATAAAAAATGAATATGTTTTAGTGATTTTGTGTGCTTGATAGAAGATTTTGTTAATCAGATTGATTTATGCACTGTAAAGTGAGTAAGCCTTACAATAAACTGCTGACGGTCTCCACAACCAGAGGTGTTACTCGACACGCTGGTGCTGTGAAAAACGAGGACAGCCTGAAGTTGCTTTATGATGGCACCTCCTGCTGGATAACAGTGGTTGGTAATCGCTAGCTATAAAAGGGAATCTATATAAATGAATGGGAAGGCATCACAGGTCAGACAAAATTATCAAAAGCTCACAGCACTCTCCCATTAACCGACATGTTACCAGTTCACGTTAA
>JBBDHI010000010.1:25383249-25398844 GCA_037177115.1 Craterocephalus stercusmuscarum | reverse complement strand
TTGAACGGAGCGATAAAATGTCTCCATTCGACCTGGAACCTAAAATATTAGATTAGGTTATAAAACATATATTATGTCATATCAAATACAACCTAAAAGAAAATTATAATAATTTTTATAATCAGCATCTCCTTCAAAATGGTGGCAAATTTTAGGATGAGTTTGAACAGTCAGCATTTTTTTTCTAAGAGCTCACAGTGAAAATGATAGCTAAAGAAAACTGCTATGATCTTTTTTAGTTGCATACTAAAAATAGACTGAACAAAGATTATGTACCATTGTTGCTTACAGTGTTGAGAAGGATATTAAATCCTTAACTTAATTGCTCTAGAAAAACATTGACATTTCACGTGTACAAAATGCCATTTCGATCATTAATATGTTAAATATCTTCAAAAGAAGCATTTTTTTTAACACTGAGTCTAATAAACAGGAAACTTGAGACAGACACAGAAAAAGGAGCTACACATCCCTGCTATCTCACACATAAAACACTCAGTTCTTTGAATTCTAGCATGGATAATTATGCCATCTCATCTAAAGAACCAGATCACCAATGAATGTGGTGTGAAACGATTCAATTTTAGGGCCTAAAATGCAAATTAAACTCTCCTCTGCCTGCTACTGGAAACTGAAGGAAGCAAAAGCAGACAACCATGCCATCTTTCCTAAAACTAGGCCAATTCAGCTGTTGATTAATAATCCACACATACATATGGAGATAAGCAGCTAAATGAATCATTGATACATGCTGTCATGTTCCAAAAGCCACTCGCTGTCAGTGATGGTTCAAACTGAGCTGGTCTTTGTGCAGATAGAAGGATGGATGAGGACACCACCATCAACGCTTGCATCATTCTTTTCACATGTTTCAGCCATTCATGGAGACCAAATCAAAGAGCTTGTAGCTCAACTAATTCTAATCTTTGTAAATATATTAAAAATCATCCCTCAAGCAGTCTCACATATACTCCTATACAGGTATTACTATCACATTTTTGTTTCCCAACATGCACGCTTGCCTACTTAAGTACACATGATTAAACCTTGTACTTAGGTATGCATCAAATAGCCTCACCATCACTTTTTCCTTTTACATAATGCACGTACAGGATTTGAATAACTACAGAAGACTTACTAGTCCTAGCCAGTGAAGTATCTGTGCTAATCAAAAGAGAAGTGCTACCCCTGTCAGAAAGGCTACAACAACACTGCTTGCTGCAAGGCGGTGACCTTTTCCATCCCAAACTTCCCAATCCTTTGCAGGGCTGCTCCCCATTTGATCAAGGAGCACAACACAGCATGTTTGTGTTTATGGTTATTTATAGCACACCACCTACAGCCTGGGAAATTAACATTTCGTTTTGAAACTCTAGAGCCTCGCTTGGACCTGGAGGATAATATTACCTGACAGCTTACGGAGGGTGCATGCACAGAGCAGCAATAGGGCTGGGAGCAGGAGAGCAGCTGAGGGCAATGAAGGGCTACTTACACGATATGCCAAGGGCACAAACGCATGAGAGAAGGGTCAACATGGAAAATGAAAATTTCAAACAACATCAATAATGAAAATCATCAAAGGTAATCTTTTGCCAACTTTTTCTTTACCAAACAATGTTTTCTTTCAGCTCCTTTCAATCTGAAAGTCATATAATTTGATGCAAGAAGCAGGACAGATGAATGACCATCTTTCAATACAAGCTATGTACTCTCCATTAAAGTACTTAATTGGTTAAAGAATCCATACTGGCAGAACCACTGCAGAGATAATAGATTTTTAATGGCGCAATAGTGGTAAGGAGACCCTCTCTAGGGAGGTATCACAGTCAGATACTGAGACTCCAAGAGCTGAAGCTAAAGCCCTGATAGCTCGCCACACCCTCCCGCTGTTCTCCAGTGACATCACCATCCTACAAGCATCCAAACATGAAAGTTGACCAACTTAGAGATGACTATTCTGCTCTCTGAGTCTGATCCCAAACACTAATGAGTCAACCTTTCATGGAGTCTCAACTGGAAAATACATCCAAATGACCATAACTCCCAGAAAAGCTCCAGTTATTTCCATCTACCAGAAAAAAAGCTCACTTGAATATAAAAATCCTTTAATAAACTATTCTTTATAACTTCTTTAAGTTATAACTGTTCTTTAAAACATTTATATAAATATCTGTGCAAGCTTAGAAGCAACCTACTCTTGAATGCACCAGTCCCAGTGACCTTTTCCCTACTGGGTCATCCTTTTAGCTTGTTGGGAAGGGTGAGATGGTGGAGGCAGCAGCAGAGATGAAAAGGCCAGCTGACCCCCACACAAAGGACTGCCAGTTAGAAGAGCCACAAGGCTTATCAGACACCCAACACCCCCAAACTCCAAAGTGTTTTGTGTGTTAGGGAATTGTTATGACTATTTATCAAGCCAGAGATATGCATGTATGCCTTGATGTGCTAAAAATCACCAATGACCCAACCAATCATCCTTCAATAAAAACAACAACAAACCTTTCTGTGAATGCACTATCCTTGTATTGGAAGATAAAGCAGATGTCAAATCAGGGGAATTAAAACAAAACATTGAATCCCCTTTGATATGCTTGAGCAAAACTTGTAAATTATACTAAATCAATTCTGTGAGAAGTCACCCTTTTATTGGAATTTAGCTTGGCAGGACTCGGGCCACATCTGTTTACAGAAAGGAACAAGACGTTAATTTTACACCTCTATCACTAAACTAGTTCAAAAGGTTTTCCAGCTGCCCAAAGTAAACCCTTCCTTTAAACTAAACAAAAACCAAAAGACTGACACTATACCCTCTTAATCCTGACTTTTTCTCAAATGTGATCATTAGTCAGAAGCAGTGAAAGTGATATGCTGGATAACAATCAACAGCAGATAGGGAAATTATTTGCAACAATGTCAAACGTAAACCCCTGACCCGTTTGAATAACAAATGCAAACTAGATGAAAGCTCAATACAACAAGTATTTGACAGCTGTGTTGAGCGTTGCAGCCTAACAGGCATAAGTGCTGCATTTGTCATGTTTTTCCCTCTTCAACATCAGTTTTAAGAATGCTTTAAATACAGATTATTCCATGTCATCTTTGTAAATGCCTTGTAATGGAATCTGACTTCCGCAGTGAAACACAGTCTAGTGTGATGGGGCGTCACCCTATTTGTCTGTGTGGCCACTACTGGCACCAGTAACCTCACACTCTATACTGTCTTTACAGTTACAGGAGACAGAAAGTAAAATCTTATTCATCCGGGGTCTATTTATATGCCTTTAGTTTCTTTTTTTAAAGTAACACGGGGAGGGGAAATCCACATCAGTCATCTCATCCTCTCATTATCAAGTTTTAATACCTAAACTCTGTTTAAGGGCTTTAGAAAACTAAAGTCTAGACAAAACCACGTTGAAGCAATGGGTGTTATGCATGCAGAGTTGGAGTCAAGCATGAGCTGGACAAATAATGTTCGAGGTCGCCGGGCGTGAATCAAAACGTTATGATAGCTAGCTAACTCGTTTTAACTGTGGACCACATTCTCCTGCACTGAACGCATATGAAAGACGACCTGTGACTTAAAATAAAACCGTCACTGGCAACATATTTGTAACACAGGAATGTAAAGTGTATACTCACAACCAGCAGAGGTCTAATTAGCGACAAGAGCGACGTTTCGTCTGCCGGGGAGGAAGAAAAAAAAAAGCTTTCAATTCCGTTGGTTCTCTGAAATAGACGAAATGTTCCTGAGCTCCGTCCCACAGTGTTCAGGTATATACGTCTTCCTTTCTTCTAAATAAATGTTTGATTTTTCAGTGGCTAAAACGCACCAAAGCATTCACTGATCCTGAGTATGATGAGCCCGCGTTGAACAATGTGCTTCTATACAGAGAGCAGAGAGGAGATGAGGAGTACAGACCCACGCCCAGCTCTATCAAACATAGATCCGCCCCGGTTACCGTGCATGTTGATGATGCGTTCAAGTACAGCCAAAAAAAATTGCAACTCAACGACGACCGCTACTTAATATTCCAGTTTGAGTACATAAATCCCAGTTAACAGAGAAGTACTCAAACGTCACAGACCTGAAATCCCTGCAAATACTCACGTAAATGGTCAAGCCAGTATAATTTTTATTTTTCAGACCAACCTGAAACACTGTAGGCTTTTAGACTTTACAACCCTTTCCCAAACTATCGTGAAGAGACTATAATAGCTACATACAAATGTAAAAATATTTTTGCTGAATCCCAGCTAATGGTCACATTGGGACTAATTTTAGCATCTGTTAAAGATCGTTGTAGAAGAGCTGAACCGAGCTTGAATAGGGGTTTGTGTTTAATCCAGGTATCATAAGACAGATTTTTTTTTTTTGGATATATGGTCGAGCCTGGGCATTTTCAGAGTCAGCACAATTATTCAAGACCATAAACAATCATGTTAGATGACATAAAAGCACTTAAACAACCAAGAGCCTGCTTTCATTCAAAGCACTGCTGCTTGCACTACATATCCCGTGGAGCCACGGGAGGGTTTCCAGGAAATCGTCTCCGGTTGTCAAGTAAACTTTTGCCTCTTGATCTCTAAGCTAAGTTAGTTAGTGTCCAGACTAGACCATTTTCTACGACAGGTAAAATATTTTCTGTGTGTAAATACAGTATTATATCACGTAACAATAGAATTAATTTGTAGAGTGATATAAAATATCCCCCCCCCCGAGTAATATAATAACCTGCGGCTTTTAACGCAAGCAGGCTGTAGCCAACTTAATGCTATGTGACCTATCTTTCTGTTTTAAATGGGCCATTTTTCTGACTGTTTCAGACAGCCGTGAGAGATGAATGACTGTCATTGGTCTGTGGCCCAGGAGGTCCGGCCTGGAACGGCACGGGTTCTGGTGACTGAGCTAAGTGGTTCAGACTACATCAATCCAACCCCCGTCCCTAAACCCTACGAGGACTTTGACAGAGAAGTGGAGCTTTATCTTTCCCCAGAAAGGCTGGTAAGTGTTCAGCAGAACTTAATTCTAAAGAAGGTGATTTCTTTGTTTGTTTGTTTGTTTGTTTGTTTCTTTTATAATTATTGTTAAGAACAAGAAAGATTAGAATTAGTTGTAGGAGTAGCATGCTAATAATAATATTCCACTGAAATAGGTCAGGTAGATCCTTTTTGCAAGCTTGAGACAGTGTTTTGTAATCCGTAATTGGGTAAGATGACACCATAGACTGTAAAAAGAAGATGACACATAGGCATGACACCTCCTATGCATCACTATTTGTTTTTGTTTGTTTGACCAGAAATACAACCATAAAATTCTTTTTAATTTGTTTACTTAGGTTCATGCGAAAAGTGCTTTGTTTTATTTAACCTCGTATATCCCCTGGACATTTTTGTCCACTTACAAAAATTCTAAACTCCCTCACAGATAATCACTCGGCTCACCAAAATTGACTTTTGTTGAGGAAGTGTCACCTTCTATGAAATTTAAAGCTTCTAAAAAGTGGACAAAAAAGTCTACCTGACATACATGTAAGTTTTCTAAGGGGTAACTCTGGGGTTAATTTGTTTTAAAAACTCAATTAAACATTTCTGCTATTTTGTAATTGTATTATCCTCAGCATTAAAACCTAGCATGTAACTGGTGTGACAACCTTCCCTATTAAACAAACTTGTCAAACAAAGCACTGAATCTGTCTGGCTGAATCGGTTTCATAGCGAAGTGAGCACACAGAATATTTCATGTCAGCGTTTTAACAGAAAACAAAATTTCAATGAATGTCTAAGATATCTGTAACAGAACAAAACATTGACTACTAACCTGGTTGTATATTGAGTGAAGAAACAAACAAATTGATTGGCACATGTAGGTCAGATGATCATTTCTGTTCCTTATAGGAATTGCTGTGTGGAACTCAGGACCTCTCTCATGTGACCTCACTGGAAATCTGTGTTGACACCCAAGAAAACACACTGGGTAACTTTGGTAAGACACCATACATCAAGGCGTAAATGCACGAGTAAAGGGGACATATTTGATCTAATAAGGATGCATTGTTTTCATGAAAAGAAGACAGCTGTGCCATCCTACTTGAGATGGCTGAGTAGATAATGGTGAGGGAACACCATGACTAGACTTGGCTTTGTCATTCTTAAAATCTTAGATTGCTCAACAAGTTCATGCATGATGGCGCACTGTCTGTACATGTGTGGGTTAGTCCTAACCTTCCATTCGGGCACATTTCCTTTTGACTAATTGAAGCAAAATATCTTATTAAATTAATTTGGCAATTAAGTTGCCATATTGAACAAAAATTAAATAATCATATCAGTGCTGTGTTAAAGAGAAATATATACATATATATATGCCTTTGCTTATTTGGTCATCTTGTAGGAGCCTACTTGCCCAGATTAGTGCAGCTCAGAATGAACAACAGCTCAATCACGTCAGTAAGGTAAGTTACGTAACACTCAAGACATTGTATGTTTTCTTCCTTGTTTATATTTTAAAGGAAGTTACCTCATGGAATATTATTGATGTATAAACCTTGAAGATGTTGGCAAATCTTTAGTTAAAAGGGATATCCCATATTGGATAAAACAAATTTATGCTTCTGTTTATTTCATATATGTTGAGTCAGAAGCTGTGATCCTCTTTTAAACTATCTGTAATTTTCCATACAGAGGAGATAAATCTAAGAGAGGTCTCTTCTCTATTTTACCCAAGCTCCCTCTAACTGGAACATACTGTATAATACATTATTTGATTCACGATGCATGCAAGATGCATGTTCCAGCTTGTAAACCAGATACCAGATGATGTGATGTTCAGTATACTTCTAGAGCTACTATAGAGATGTGTGAGGAACAGGTTCAACCAGCTGTCTCAACTGGATACAGGGGGGTTTATGACATATTAGATTTCAAATTCATTCATTCTGAAATTTCAAGACAGGGAACAGCCACACATCCTCCTGGAATGTTCCTCCAGTCTACTTCTAGACATTTGTGCTATAAAATACAACAAGAAACCACAAAGAAAACCCCACTTTGTCAATGAAAGCACCGAGGGATAAATGAGGGCAAGAAGAAAGATAGAGAGTTGCTCCACCCTGACGGCAGCAGAACAGAGCCAGCCGGACATGCGTTACTTCTGATAGCATTTCCTGTTCAGGGCTATGGAAGCCGTATAGAGGGTGTTACCAGGTAAGATATGAGAAAATTCCTCTGGAAAGGTCTGAGGGAGACAGAGACGAAGACTGCATATTTGGGAAGAACACCCTTCAAAGCCTGGATGGCTTTTCCTGTGATTTACTATGTTGTGTTACTCCCTTCCCCATCTACGTTTGTCCTGTTTTGTTTCCCTAGAGACCTGGGAACCACCCTTTCCAACTTGCAGGTGCTGTCAATGTTTCGCTGCTGCCTGCAAGACCTAGATGGCATTTCTTCTTTCACTTCTCTTAAGGTAGAATTTATAGGTAACACATTGCTCAGACGGAATTCCTTTTAACAGTCAAATATACTGTGGAAAACAGATGAGTCTTAAGTGAATGCCATGGATTTTACAGAGGTTAGAATTGAATGTTATGATCACGTAAAAACATTTCACAGGGCTGATGGATCTTTTTCTTTAAAAAAAAAAGATTTCTGTGGTGCACATATTGTACAGTTTACACGTACAAGAAAGAAGAAAGATCAAATTGCTGAGTTCTGTGAGGTATCGTTTCCTTACAGCCATTTGTCAGTCCATTTGTCTTTTAGATGTTTAGCCCCAATTATGTTTTTATATCGTTTCAGTTAAAGAGACAGAAACCAGAAGGCAGAGTTTTATTTCTATGAAAAGAGGAGGAGCATCATGTGTTTTTGTTGTGTGTGTGTGCGTGTTTGATGATAAATGTGGGAAAGAAGACAGCATGTTCATGTGTGTGATATTGATCTTTAATATTTTTATACTTGTTATTCTTTAAATATTTGTTTTTACCTTGTAAAGCACTTTGAGATGCATCATGTATGAAAAGTGCTATACAGATAAAGTTTGATTTGATTTGATTGTGCATTGAAAGCTACTATATTGGCCTCTCTGTGACCACTTCTTCTCATCTTCAGCTCTTACATTTTTCTGCATTTTCCTTCTGTGATTCTTGTCTGTGTTTTCAGGAGCTTTATGTGGCCTATAACAACATATCAGACCTGAGTCCGGTTGGCATGCTGGAGAACCTACAGTTATTAGATCTGGAAGGGAATGATGTGGATGATTTAGTCCAGGTTCAGTATCTGGGTTTGTGTCTCCAACTTCAGACTCTTACCCTGCAGGGAAACCCTGTATGTCAACGCCCAAACCCTTCTTCCTCTCAGGTAGGGAAAGTTGTTTTTAATAACGTGCAAATGAAAAATATGCTAATTAACATCTGAAAAGGGAGACAGCACTTGAAACATTTTGGTAAAGTGTTGTTGTACTGGGATTGTACTGGAATTTGAGACTCCTAAAATCAGCCACACCAGTATCATCTGTGCTAACCCACACCAGCGATTGTTTCCCCTTGTAATGCATTAATACAAGGAACACACCTGACTGGAACGGAAGCGTGTTTATGTAGTTGTGGTGTGTGCATTTGTCAACATTCCTGGATTTTTAACATAACAGTAGTACAACCACAAGTGATGCAATGCTCAAAGTGACGTCAATCTGGCAAAGATAAGAACAAGAAAACGGTTGGAGTTGAATAAAACTTGTGCAAGGAGTTCCTGAGCAGGAAGTGTTGTTTTCAACCGATGTCGTAAAGACCAACCTGTAAATGCAACTTGTGCTTTTAATCAACTGTTAGCTTTCCTGCTATAGTGATAAATGATAATCGCAGATGTTATAGTTGTTTGCTGATGCATAAAAGCAGTAGTTTGACCGTACCTCACTTCACAGAAGCCATACAAAATCTAAGCATAGCATCTAAACCAGGGCTACCCAGTTCGGTCCTACATGGGCTGCAGGTTTTCAGTGTGTCCCTGCTCCAACACACCTGACTCAAAATAAAGAGTCATTGTACAGACATTCATAGACTATTGGATCCTTTGAATATGAGTCAGGTGTGTTGGAGGCAGACATTGAAAAACTATATGACCAAACTGAGTTCCCTGATCTAAACATTCTTCTGAGGAGACATTATTACAGACGAAACAGTTTTAATGTGATGTTAGAACACATGTATCTGCTGGAAGACTAATCAATATATAATTAATTTGTTGCAAATGTCCAGTTGGGAAAGCAATTCACTGTGGTTCATATCAGTGGTACCAAGTGTTACAAGGTACATGGTACATACAGCATTTCCAGCGTGAGCTGTGAGTTTTTTGGGCCAGTCTGAATTTGTTTATTTACGCCCACCAGCGGAGCATTAATTAGGAAACTAGGGCAATGAGTGGAGATGCTGAGCTGAATATGCATTAGGTCTGTGCTTTGTAGTAACTGAGGGGTTCTTGGGTTTTCTCTCATGCCAAACTCTCACTCCTCTTGCTCTCTCTTTCCATTGCACACAAACGCACATCCGCTCACTTCCTCTCTGTTAGGCCTCTTTCTCCTCCTCTTTTCTTTTTTTTGATTCGTCCTTGCCAGTCTCTCGCTCTCTTTTTCATTCACTGCATCTGTGAGGTTTGGTGAAGACCGGGAGTGCCAAGCTCAAATTCAATTCACCAGTAGCTCCATGATTTACAGGATTATCTTTACTCTTTGTGTCTTGTCCATAAGGAAGACTATACTGCAGTCATATTTTACTAAGCTTGTTATTAATGTCTAAAAATTAAGAAAGTTCTTTTTTTGTATGATTCTTCTTGATTTGATGTCAGCAACACATATCAGAAAAGTTGGGACAAGGAAAAGCTTGTAATAGGTAATGCTAATTAGGTTAACTAGCAGCAGTTCAATAACATGGTACAGTCTAAAAGAACATCCGGATCGGGTCTTTTAGGGGGGAAAGAAGGAGGAAAAAAGGAGGGTTGGCCTCACCACAAGACAAAAGCGTGTGGGAAAGCAGTTCAATCATTTACATTTAAAATTGTAAGGAAAGTTTGATAATGTTGTTGAAAAGAGGGGCAAGTGAGTACAAAGCTAATACTGAATGGCTGCTGGGCCCAACCCATGGAAGTCTTTTCCGAGGAAGGCTTTACTTATTTGAGCAGCAGGTCGGACATCATTCTGCATTTATTGCACCAGTATGGCTACATAGCAAAGCCCAGGTGACCAACTGTCCTACCTGCACTGTGGACCAGGCATCTATTAAAAACATGTGAAACTAATCACTAAATAAAGGAGGCTTGAGGTGTAGAACAGTTGAAACCCTTTATCAACCAAAAATGAGAAACCTTTTTTGTTCATAACTGCAGTATGTAGTATATTTCCTTGTATCCAATAAGGCTTACAGGTTGCAGTGGATACAATGGAAAACATTATCCCTCAGCTTTACAACACCTCCCTCTAAAGTGATACAATAAAATTTTTATGAAACAATATGCACATATCAAAGTATGCCTCAAAGTCCATTTCTAACTAGCATAATGCTCAATCCATTGAGCACTTCATGTATTTTTCTCCCATGTTTGTGTACTACATTTACAACTCCTCTCTTGTCCCCTTTTCCTCTCTTTTTCCCAGGTGGCAGACTATAATTACAGGGCAGCAGTGAGGGAGTTGGTCCCTCAATTGCATTACCTAGATGATGCAAAAGTGGAGGAGGACAGGATGAACTGCTGTAGAATGGAGGAAGACATAGATATTCTCCGAAATATTATTAAAGAGCACAACTCCTTGAAGGCTACCAGTAGAGGTGGTTTATAAATCTCACGCCCATCGCTCAATACAAACCAGTTAATCACAGGTGCCTTGATTCAATAGCATCTCCCGTCTTTATCTGTAGAAGAGACAACAGACAGCGGATATCCCTACAGCATCTCCGGCATGCGGCCTTCTTCCAGTCCTGCCTACATCAGGCCCTTATCATCGGAAGGCTTCAGCCCAAACAGCGGCTCCAGACCCATATCAGCAACTGGGTCTGGGATTCTCTCGCCTCTTGGATCAAGACCTGGTTCTTCAGATTCTGATCTAGCAGCAGTGGAGGCAGAAACCAGCGTCCTTCTTCATGGTTGAACACTCTGCCGCCTGATCAGAGCATAAGATCTTATTTCATTTTCAGCAGCTTAAACATTCCCAGTAGCAAAAAGCAATTTTAACCCGACAGTGCCACCAACAGGCCTTGGTTGTGTTGTTGAACCATTTACTGGAACCACTCTCATGTGCTTGTTTGTGAAGGAGCTGGTAAGATCCTGTTCTGTGGAAACCCAGTTCAAGCTATTCGAGCAAGGCGAGAAAAATTGAGGGTAAGTGCTGCAATTTTTGTTACTGAGAAAAATAAGTTCTTCAAAAATATATTCCGCTCAATTACTAATCAGAGTAATCCATATGTCAGTCAGTCCCTTCCAGCAGCCTGTTTCCATAAAGCAGAGCCTTTAGTGTCAGCTGAGAGGAACGATAAGCTTTATAAGCCGTGACAGAACATAATGACTGTCTGGCACCAGCAGCTCACCTCTTTAATGTCATGTCAGTATAAACAGAAGCAGCCAATAGGCAAAAGCACAGAACACAGGAAGTGGAGGACCGGGGTGATGAAGATGTGATAAAGTTGTTTTAAAGGCTGTTGTGTGGGTTAAAGCCGTTTAAGCCATGCAAACTGTTACAGTGCTATACAGTATATCTTTTGTGTTTGTCATCCAGTATGAGGCAATTCCAACAGGTTTATGCATAACTGATATACTTTACTTTTAAAAGTTGTATTCCTCTTTCCTAGACGGCACCAACCAGATCCACGCTGATCTCCCATGACCAGCCCATCCACATACCAGAACACACGTATGACCTCGAGGAGCCGGATCTTGGAGAACGTGTAAATGTGTTCGCTGAGCTGAGGGCTTGGAGGGAACAACATAGCAGGTGTTAAATCTTTGCATACATCACATCCGTTTAAGCATGCTGAGTGTATGAAAGCGCGTTCTGAATCTCTATCGTGCCATGTGAGACTTTGAATAACAGGGATTTAAATTCAAATATGTGCATTTGTACACTTCCAGAGGGCTTTGTCCATGCATGCATTATGCACAGCCTCATCACAGCCAGTTTCTGTAGATCTTCTACTTTGTTTGTCTCACCAGCCAGACCTCTTTGGCAGGAGTTTAGGAAGCTGAATATATTATTACGTTATTTTTCAGGCGTCTTCAAGCAATAGAGAAAGAAAGAATGCCGCAGATTCTTGCTATTCACCATGACCGCGAAGAAGAGACATCTGATGATGCAGAAGACGGCTTTGATTGTTTTAGGAGCAATAGTAGAGATGAGGAATGGGGTGGGGAGAAAAGCTGTGACAGCCTTGATACTGGCTCACTGGATTCCTCCATCCAGTCTCTCTCTCCAGGTGAGTGTTGCATGATAATAAATGTAAATGTAATGATAATAAATAAAGGTGTTAGCTTATTGAAATGTTAAGGCAGAATTAACTCTTTCAAATGATGATGTGTTTATTTCCTTCTTGTCGTCAAACCTGCATCAACAAGAAGCCATTTCCCCTGACATCAGTCAACTGTCACTGTCCCCAGACAACACATTTCCCCCCTCTCCTCCTCCTCCTCCTCTCAGTACCACTGCAGTGCCTGCGAACAGGAGGTTGCCAAGGATCCGTGCACGAAGGCTTCGCCTCAGCCAGGCCAACTCAGAACATTCACTTGATTCCAGCAGAAAGGGATGCACCTCTGGAACAGATGAACAGGCAGTAGAAGCAGACCTCATATTCCAGAGAGTCCAGCAGATGACAAACAATAAGGTGTCTGTTTTGCCCCGGCCTGTTCACGTGCCGCACCCCCCTTCAACATGTGCTCTGCATGGAGGGCTCATGGATTCAGGGTAGGATATTCTTGGAAATAGTTTTTATTTAGAAACATCTTTTTGCATCTGTGTAATGGGTCTTTCCCACCTCAGACTTTTATTATTTCTTGTGAGAGGAGAATCCAAGGAAAAATCTCTGATATAGAGTCATGGGGCATTACTTTTTGAGTTATAGCCGCTTTTACAAGGTGAATCAAGTAAAGAAATAAGATATTTTGTGCTAAGATTGTGTTTCATATTTTCTAAAAGTATTAAAGATATCCAACTATTATTCACTGTTTTAGTCCTGACAAGTTTATGTGATGAAATTGACATAACGGTATGATAGAATCAACAAATTCTCACATTTTGACATAACAGTTGTGATTACTTCATTAATGCAATGCAAATTAACAATGTTTTAATATTTATAGTAAACTTTATATTCATGTTAAATAGTTCAACACACTATTTCCTTGTCTTTCAGTGTGGATACGGACCTGTCTAAGGTGCATTCAGGTGACAAGAAAAAGATGTCAAAAATCCCAGACAGACCAGCAATATCTCGCCCTCACACGGCCAGAGCAGCTCTGCAAAAGCATCACCAGCAGCACCTGCTTCAGCCCTGTAGAGGGAGCTCACATCCAGATTAACGCAGGCTGGCCCGCTTTACCAGCTCCACTCTTTCTTCTTCTCATTTCTAAGATTGTGCATCCTTTTTTCTTCACATTACTACCTCTCTGTCCATATTTTTCTTGCATAGAGAGGAGGAAATGAGTTGAGGTAATAACTATGAAAAATTCAGATAAATGCTTTGATATTATCAGGGCTGTCCATCTAATATGGCACAGCCGTGTCAGCTTTACAGATTTCCTCTATGTTATCTGCAAAATAAACATGGGCGCTCTTTGTAAGAATTTTGTATTTTTACTTTTACTTCCACATGCTCTATTACAGTTCCTAAGCTGTTCTCCTCTTGTTGCATGGTTTGCTCTTCCAGTTGGGTCTTAGGAACTCAAATATTTTTCTAGTCAGGCAGAGATGAGGAGGCCGCAAAGAGAAAAACCTTAATGATTAACAATAATTGTAGCTCGTCAAAGGGGATTCCCTTCCAATATTTGATGGATTGGTCATTGCTCACCTTTAAAGAAGGTCTTTCTTTTTTGTTTAGCACAATAATTAAAATGTTCTCTTGACTACTGAACCAACAGGGTTTCAAATATTGTTTTGTTAGTCAGAAAAAGGGATGTAACTGTTGCCTCATGCTTGCATTTCTCAGGATGAAAACGGGATTCTCAAAAACTCAGAAGTGAACTTGTGTTTTACCAAATGATGAAAAAAAAAGGTTTTAAAAAAATCATGCTTAAATCATCTTATGTTAAAATCTTTGCTTTAGAATTTAGTAGAATATAAATAAGGACTTATATTTTAGTAACATTTTTTCCCCTTATATTACTGGTGTAATAATATGATTTCACCTCTTGATGGCACCAGCTGTAAACTTGAAATCCAAAATATTGCTCCAGGCAGCTTCCAGAAAAAAAAAAAACTTGGTAGAAACGTTTTTTTTTCTTTTTGACCTTTGTAATGGCATCCGTAGCATCAGTTCTATCTAAATAAAAGTGATGGATTATACATGTTTACAGTAATACAGCCGGCAAACAGTTGGCCTTGCTTGTTTTGCTGTTTCAAGGGGAAATGTGTGAAGTTTTTCTAATAAAACCCACGAGTAATGGAGTGAACCAATTCAAGCGGTTTAATGGTAACTTATTGTGACCAGTAATGGCAATGACCTAATATTGCTCTGTGGAGGATAATTGTAGCTATATTTGTTGTGAGACACTATTTTTACAGTATCTGGGTTTATGAGGATGACATATGTCTACCCTAGTAGCATATGATGTTGACACAGGTTAATTTTGAAACTGCAGCAGTCACCATAACAAAGAATTTGATTGTATTGTTGTCCCGGTTACAAATATCTGATAGGAGCACACACGCGCCTACACACATATCAGAAAGCACACCCCATATTTCTACCATTAATCCCTTTGTTCTTTCAGTTCCATACTGTTCAGTTCAACTTTATTTGTATAACGCCAGTTCGTAACGTCTTCTCAATGTGCTTCAGACACAATGAGTTTAGGCCAATCTGATTGTCATGCATTCATATATACAAGCCAATTAATAACACATAGCTTATGTAAGGAAACCAACAGACTGCATCAAATCTAGTGTTCGGTCCATCCCCTTCTGAGTAAGCTTCAGGCGATGGTGGAAAGGAAAACTCCCTTTTAACAGGAAGGCAAAACCTCCAGCAGAACCCGGCTCAGGGAGGGCGGCCATCTGCCATAGTCTTCCCAGAATGTAAATAAATGAATCCTCCCAAAAAAGCACACGCAGTCTTTGCTAATACTGCTCCTCACAGTGTTGACTTTATTAGATAATCACATGCCCATATGAGCTGTGCATACATACACATAACCATAGACACCAAACAAGCACGCGGTGGTTATGTCATGTATGATGTTTGTCTTTCTTATCTTCCAGGAACTATTTACATCATCTGTGAAGTTGTTGCCATCCCTCAGTCCCTGTCAGGAGTTTTTCGCCTCACTTATATTACACTAGAGTCACAATAACTCATCTCAATCCATCTGAGATGTTTTAGAATAAATTAATCTGGCCTCTGAGATGTTT
>JBBDHI010000010.1:25357359-25373128 GCA_037177115.1 Craterocephalus stercusmuscarum | reverse complement strand
GAACTGGGTTGCTTTGCGAGGATTTTCTGGCACGATTACCGTCTTGAAGTGGAGCCCTTTGAGCCCCCCGTCTTGGGTTCCGCCAACCAGGTGGTCGTGTCTGTTTGGTTACTTTGACAACACTGAAAAGGGTCTCCTTGCTCCTCCCTCAGTGCATCTTTATCTGATAACCCAGAGGATTCTTTGCACCTACAAACAAATATACATAATTGCACTGTAGCATCTGTTTGCTGACACTTTACCAACAGAAAGACTAACAACAGTAGTGTGAGAAATAGTCAGGCTCTACCTTTTTCTTTTTGGCTATTGTTTAGAATAATTCTACCTACTGACGCGTCAGACTCATTGTAAGCTGTGACACATTTTCAAATCTACCTGCAGGCAAGAAGAGAAGCAGTCAGGTCGTGCGGCTTTAAGGCCATTATGTGTAAAATGGGTTTTTATTGAACGCTTGTCTGTTTTAAGTGTTTGAAGATTCATAGTGAGCAGGAAGTGTGGCCGGAGTCACAGTGATTGATCCACAGCCTGGTATTTCATTGCTGATGCAACCAGGAGGAAACTGGTGCTTAGGCCATGTTGTTGCCCCTCACTATCTGCCATGATGTCACCACTGCTGACCCAACAGTCCTAACATTCCTGCTGATAGGGTTTTACACAAACGTGGAGGGGAGTATGTGGGAGACATGCGGGAGATATGCACCGCCTTGCACACATATGGCCTTTGTCTAAGCGCTGATTAATCATCTGGTATAACCACCAACACACACACACACGTCATTAATTCTGTCTCATGCACATGCCCACTCAAGCGCACTCTTCATACTCTTGAAACTGAATAAAGCCGGTGATGGCAGTCTGGCCATCTTAGTTAAGATTCAGCGCGTCTTTATGTGTGCACACTTGAAGTCCGGGTGAATCGGTTTTGCGTTCGTCATGTGCTTTAAAGGCTAATGTCTGTTGTTAAAGCGATATGATTAGAGAGATCCAGCTCCATTATGCACCAGTGCCACGATGCCTTTGTGTATGTGTGGATCCACTTTTCTGTTCTGTGTTTGTGCGTGTCTAAGTGCATGATTGTAACTACAAAAGACTGGCTCGCAATAATACAGCTACAGCTTCCCTTTGATCCGGTAAAGCCACAGAGGGAGAGAGATGACAGGCTAGGTGCAGTGAAAGTTTTCAAATTCTGTTGTTCCTGCAGGTGTTTGGATGGTCCCTGCTCATAAACACTTTATGGAACAGAGCAGCATTGTGAGTCATTTTCAGAAAACCCGACAGAAAAATGAGGGTAAAGTCTTAGATGTCACACTAGATAAGATCTCAGCTGGATAACAAACAAGGAGCAGGTAGACTGGGTGCCAGTGTGGGGCTCTCTTTTACTCTGTTGGGCTTACAAAGCTCTTTGTTTACCTGTGACCTCTAACCCACACCCACCTGATAGCTCCTCTGTCTCTAACCTGGATTTCCTGTCCATCCAGCATCCCTCTCTGAGCTTTTGTTGTTCTTTGGTTCCTAAATTAACTTGCTCTTCAAACCACATGTAGGTCAGTATTTTCATCTTTGTCTCTCTTCGCTCTCGGTACACATGGCGTTTGTGTGTATAGTTCCTCTTTTGTTCTGAGGGAAAACTCTGGCGTAGCACGAACATTAGCTTTGCCCCAAGGAACATCTTGTTGACTTTACTTGCTTTTGTTCCCAGAGCACTATCACCTCCTCCATAGGGCAGAGGCAGGAAGTAAAAGAAAGAGGCCACTTGTCCTGCCATCATCATCCCGTCCATGACTGAAAAGCTGAAGGCTTTCGACCAGTCACAGCTTCTGCATAAGCTAGTTTTATCCTATTTCCATTTACTGATAGGAACAGCACAGGGCAGCGCAGTGTGACACTAATGGTACAGCGTTATCTCAAGAGGCAGCGACTTCACAGAGAAAGTGACTTTACATCTACAGGCAGGGTGGAAAAAATAGCTCAGATAGAGGATGAAGGACGGAGATCAGACATGTTGATGCTCATGCTAGCTACTTCCAACAGGACCACTAAAGCTTTAAAAGATGGCACCAACGCTTAGATCTTTCTTCAGATTTTATTTTCCTTAAAAAAAATGTAAAAAGCAACATGAGGCCACGTGGTAGCTTTGTTCGGAGCCAGTCTGGACTGGTTCTAAAAAAAAAAAGGACACGATAGAGAAAGAGGGTCCGAGTGGAGCCAAAGTCCTGACAACTTGGAAGCAGCTGAAAGCATTTGAGAATCTGCCGTGCTTTATTTGGACAATCTGAAGAGACAGCCATGAGAGCGAAGAAAAAAAACATGTTTATGTGTCTCGTGTTGTTTTTCTTATTTTTGAAAGTTTGTTTTCCAGCCTAGGCTACGTTGATCCCAGCTGACCATCTCTTCTTGTCATTATCCCCTGGCTCTACATCACCGGTGCACCAATTCATATTCATTAGGGGATAATGTAGTGACATGCATTTGGTTTCGAACCATAAATTATCTTCTGATCCAGGTTTCTGGGGGGAAAAAAACAACATAAAAAAGTCTTTGTCTAGTCTTAATGTGGGATGTGCTATATTTACATCGCGACAGGGCAATTACATTCGCTGGCAAACGCCGGCCTGCCTGTCATAATGACATACAAGACGTCGCTGTACTTCTGAAGCAACAGCTTCGGCCTGACCATAATGAGGCAGCAGTGCTATACTTAGGCATGTTTGGCATAAACAGAGCTTTACTACCTTCTGTTGCTTGCCATGAGTAAGAAAACCAATGTCAACAAAAGTTCAGGATTTTGTAACTTGTTTGAGTTACTCAAAATAGAGCCTGTTTCTACTCGCTATCACTATCCGAGATTTAATCTCGACCGACCTGTTGCCAACCTGTTGAAGGCCGTTTTTAGTGAAAGCCTGGGTAAATAAAAGGAAGAAAGGGTGGAGGGGTTCACCAAGGAAGATGGGAAGAGGCCAGGCTCACCACCAACTTAATGCTATTCATTCTCGGTGAATAGTGGCTAACAAAGACACTATCAGCATGTATTCCCCTTTTTCTGTTTCCCTCATGAGAACTAAGTGAAGTGCTGCCAGCCCCGAGCAGTCTAATTCTCAGTCTCAGAGCCATCTTCTTGTCTCATCTGAGCTGAGTAATAGTCGGCTCACAACTCTCCTGACAGATTTAAAACTACCAACTTAGTGAGGTATTAACTTAGTAGTGGGTTGTGAGTAAAAGCGGCCAAGTAGTGAGTGGGTTAAGGAGTTGATTTTGTTTTTTGTTGTTTGGAAAAATGGGGATAAATGGTGAGAAGTATGAAAAGGGAAGCCCTTTCTCCTGAAAGCGCAGGTTTAAAAGATTTTCAGGCCCCATCTTTGTTCTCTATAGCTTTTTCACTGAATACAGAGGGAGCAGGAGGAAGGGGGGTTGCAAGAGCGCTGGAGTCACAAAGAAAATAGGGATGATATGTGGAGTTTGACAGGGGAGGGTAGTATAAAGGGGTTACGGCAGTGGGAGGTGTCCTGTGGAATGCCTGGAAGGTGTCAGCTAAGTCTAGGAGACTCTGGGCTGATAATCCTCCAGATCACAATACAACACCCTCACCCTTAAATGAACTGGATGTGGGCCTAGCGTTGGGCAAACATGCAAGCCTGTCCAGATTCCGTGAAGTGTAGTTACTTCCATACTGCTCTGCTTTTAGAATATCACTTTTCCTTGGCAGCTCTGACTTTTCTCACCGTGACCTCTGGTACCTAAGCGCTGCCTCCGGAGGTTCTTCCTGTGCTTTTATTCAAGAGTGTGGTTTAAGTGATTTGTCAGATAACACAACTCTTAGATGTGCCAAAAGCCTTTGCTCTATAGACAGGACAGCGAACCAGTTCACATCAATGCGAGCTGACTCTCGATGGGCCTCGGTGACTCAGCCAGGCTAAAAGCTACGGCGTTCCTCTCAGTGCTCTTTTGTTTGCATGGTTTAACTTGTCAAATTAATGGAATAAATCGCAGACATCTATTTTTGGAGCATCTGCTTTATTCAATGTGCATACTGGTTGTCTGGTGCTGTAACTGCACATGCTCATTAGTTTGTTAAGAATATAATTTGATGTCAAATAAAGGGGGAAAAAAGGGAGAATGGCAAATTATTATCAGCTACATTAGAGATTCATGACTACAAAACTTCAACCATTGGTTCTGACAGAGAAGTTATTTGGTCCCTGGAATTCTAACAAGTATCATGGCAGGCATTTCATTCAGTATTTATAATCCTATGTGCTCTGCTTCCGCACGGGAATGGAGTAAATACATTTAAAGAAGTTAGATGTCAGACTTAAATAGCTCTGAGAGAGCAGATTCCTCCACCAAGATCCTTCTCCTGTCTTGGAGCTTTTAAGAAGTTGATCCAGATCTGTAGAAAAAAAGTGAATGGTTTTCCTTTTTTTGCCATGCTCCACCAAGTTTTATAAAATTCGGTCCAGTAATTTTTCTGTGAAGTTGCTGACAGATAAACAGAAAAGCAGAGTGACTGCACTCGAAAACATGCTTCCCCCTTAGTGGAGGAGACTTGTACAGTAGTTAATAGAAGAACTCATGATAAATTAACCCAGCGGTCCCCAATAGGGGGCCCTGACTTATAACAGGGGCGCAGCAAGGCTAAACAAAACGTCCAGCAAAACATGGACACATTTCTGAAAGTACCAATGGACAAACGATGATGAATCAGATATCAACAACAGAAAATATGATGAGGCAAATCTAACCCTGGGCCTGACCTGGTAATGGTGAAGATCATGGTCAATGGTGGGTCATAAAGAGAGACCCCAGTGTGTTGAATGGATCTAAATAGCATCAGACAGCATGAAGCCTCTTGTTGATGTGTCTGTCTGAACACAAAGAAAAGCCTGTTAATTGCTAAGAAATAAAAATCTGTCTTATATCAGAGTTTTACTAAAGCAGCATCTGGCTCATCAAATAATGAACTCACATGAAGTCCTTTCCAGAGTTTCCTCGTTCAAAACGCTTCACACTGAAGCAGAGGGTGATTCCTTCTGCCACTGGTTTTATTTGTAGTTAACGAAGTAGCATCCAGTAAACTAAAGACTGTTTTGAGGCACATTTCTTTGTACGTTTCTTCGTTCTTCTTGACATTGTTGTTGATTAGATAAGGGACTTACAGAAAAAGTTTGGGAACCACTGGAATAAAATTGGGTAATGTTTTATGAAAAAAGCAGTTTGCATAAAAAGAGATTAAATATTGAAAGATAAACTTATTTTCAGAACTTAAAGTGTGACTTTTTTAGTAACAACGTAACTATTTGGAAGTATTCAGTAATCTTTGGGCTCTGATTCATCAACAAAGACAATCATAACTCTATTACACATTTATACTGATGAGTTTGTTATACCCATTAATGTAGAGGATGTGGTGTGTTAGAAGGACAGTTGTTAAAAACCAATATGCAGTCGATTGTGTTCATTCATATTTGCTGGATAGAAACATTTACAGGCTTCTGTGTTTATTAGGATGGGCTTTTTTTTCTCCTCCTTTCCAAGTTCAATCTCAGTGGCTAGTATTTAGTTTCACACTGGAAGTTGAGAAGGAAACAAAAAAAATAGAAAGAAAAAAAAAAAGAGGTCAGTATTGATTTAAATCTAACATGCAGAGAGATGCGCCATCAAAGACAGGAGAGATGTTGAGCGGGGTCTGGCTCATGCTGAGGGGTTCCCACACAATCCGCATGGCCCATTGGTCACGCATGTCTGAGCTGTGTCTGCGTGTCGGTGCGTGGGTGCAGTGGTCACAGAAAGGGCTGTCCCCATCCGATACCAGTATCCGGTATCGGCCCATACTCAACCCTCTGTATTGGTATCGGAAGTGAAAAAGTGGTATCGAGACAGCCCTGGTCACAGGAGCCCAGTTCAGGATTGTTTTAGAAATCCTGCCATGCCGCTCCTCTTCATTAGTCATTTGTTTTGCACATGTGTTGCTTTCTGGAATAGAGTGGTCAAGCGTAAGCAGCTTAACTGTCCCATTTTCTCAGAGGGCGTTGTCCAGCTCAAACGCAGATATTTGCACACACTCTCTTCACTCTCTGTACACTCTGTGTACCTGGTCGGCCAGAGTATGACCTCATTCCAGGAAAAGGAAGCGAGAGAATCAGCTGACAGACTCATTTGTGTAATCAGCTGTTGGTGTGACAAGAGGTCAGAGCTCCGATGTATAATGCCTCAGGTCAGTGATCGTATAAACAGAAGAGGCAGATATGTAAATATGCAGAAAAAGGTGTAAGTTTTCCTCAGAACTGCTCCTCGTCTCACTGGGAAATGTAGAATGTAATCGGAAAAACTGAGAAAATTGATACTGAAAGAGAATGGTAAAGCAGGAAACCTGCTTTGAACCACCTGAAAAAGGGGGAGGTATCTGATCTGTCAGCACAGCTAGAAAGGGTGGGGAGAAAGAGAGTGCGAGAAACAGAAGAGTGACTGAGAGGGTGTGTTTCTGTGTGGGTGAGAGAGACAGAGAAGGAGGAGCGGCATAGGCGCACAGCGAGAAGTCGAGCAGTCTGTCAGATCCTGCCTGTGGTGAGGACACCCAGTAGAAGTGCATTCCTGAGGCAGCCAGCGACAAATGGCAGCAGGAGAGCACGGAGCACAAGTCCTGACACCCTTTAAATCTTTTCACCACCACGACTGAGTGCTCCTGACCTCGGCTGGACTCGCACGCCCAACACAAACACACACTCGCAGGTTGCTTAGCACAGCAGCCGCACAACCGGCTCTGCTACCCTGCGAGAAGCGTTGGATTTCCCCCTGACTGAGGTTGGAGGAAGGGGAGACGGAGCGGGACTTTAAAGCCATTGAAGAGAAGGAGAGGATCCTCTGTCTTAGTGAGTATTGGGGCTTATATGGATGTTGCTTGAACGTGTCCTTGACTGGTAGAATATCTGTGTCAAGAAGTTTGAGAAGTCAGCTGATTTGGTTGTGGTTTAGCTGTTTTTCAGCACACAGATATAGAGAGCCATTAACATAAAACAAATTGGGCTTTCAGTATATTTTATGTGATGAGCTTGGAAACAAGGAGGATTGTGTGCTCTCTTTTAATACTGTACCATGTCTTTACACATACCTGTTGAAGCTAGACCCGCCACCCAAACGAACTCCAACCTGTTCGGAAGAAACTTTCCTCTATGTGCACTTCTCTTTTTGCGTTGTTGTTTTCCTGTGACTACAGAGCCAGAGTCCATGTGTCTTTTTATTTTTTATTTTTTATCTGCAATCATAAACAGTGTGAGAACTAGGAGAGGAGCAGAGGCTCCCACACACACAACCTACTCCTTTGACCACTTAAGGTTTAAAAATTAATTTGCAGAGGACACGGTCAGAGTTCAGCTGGACGCTCCTGCAGCATTTAACTGTTTACGTGCTACACATCTCAAATGCCAACGCCATTCTAACCCAGAGCAACGTGACACTCCAGCTCAGCTTTTTTTTTAAACACTGACTAATCATGATACATGCATGGCTAACGCTGTCTTTAAAAAAAAATCCTAGCATGCAAAGTCTCAGACCCTGGAGCTCATTAGCAGGTTGGATTTGTTAATTTTTCCTTTTTTTTGCCTGAGTGAAGGAGTTAAACACACTTCTGTTTTTTTGTGTCTCAGTTTGCTTGTTTCCAGAGAGATAATGTCAGCGTAATGAATGGTTGCAAGAAAAAAAGCAGCCGAAGCATGTCATTAACTTTGAACTTCATTTATACATCAGTTAGCACTTTTTTTGTAGCTAGTCAGTCACGTGTACACACCGTCACCCACATTCAAGTTTATCAGTCCCAGCTGACCCTTGCTCATTTAACGCTATCACATGCTCATCCTGTCAGTGTGTATGAGTGACTAGAGTTTTTGAATGAGGTCAGTTTAATATTATAGTACCCTCCCCACTTGTTCTTGGCATCTCTGATGGACACAGCAGAGACATGATGATGTAATATGCTGGGTTTTCTTTTTTAAATCAACATGAATATTCCACCTAAAGTGGGAACCAGTGAGGTAAAAAAAAAAGATGTTGAAAGTTATTTGAATGCACGAGAGCATTTTCAGCTTTGTTCCCAGCCTTGTTCTGTTGTCTGCTCTCCTTCATGTGTCTCTCGCTGGTTAGATATTCCTTATTTTCTATGACATGAATGAGGCAGTTAAGCATGGAGAGAGCAGAGTGTCCTCTGAGAGGGCTTGTGCCTTGTTCTCCACAATGTTATTTTTACTGTTCTTTCACTGCTGGAATACACAGATGGACTCCTCTCCTTCTCTGGAATAGTCTGTCTGTGTCTCTGTCAATGTGTCTGTCTATCACTCAGCCTGCATGGGAAGAAAAGCATGTCTGCCCAGGCTCAGGAGGATATCTCTTGGGATTCTTGATGGGAACTTTCTGAGTCATTCTTCATGCTGCAAAGTGACTTAATTTCTCAGCCAATCTTATCAGTGGAGTTTTCCTCACTCCTGCAGATGCTCTCAGGGCCAGAGGTAATTGGAAATACTACGACACAGTCTTGGAGACTAAATATGTTTGCATGTTTGAGGGGGTTGTGATTATTTTTGGGATAGGTGGTTTTTAACTGTTTTTTTTTTCTGCAACTGTTTTCTTCCCTCAAGTGTTGCAGTCTTTGCTCTCTCGCAGTTCCCGTGCGTCCTTCCCCTGCCTGTGCAATGTGACGGAAGGCAGCGCCGTGCGTTCTGCTCATGTCGGATCCATTAGGGATGAAAGCACGCTGCAGTGATAAAAGATTGATCCAGTCCTCCTTGCATCACATTCACGTCCCTTACGACCCTGTTTTTCAATCCTGAGTCAACCCAGTTTTCAATTCATCAAATCATCGACACTCCTTTAAATAAATCATCCTCACCAAGTTTACTATGGCAACCTGTGTCCCACAAAATTTCATAAAGGAGAACATTCTGTTCTCGCCTGTGATGCTTCCTACAGCCCCTTATATGAGGCGACATGTTTTCAAGGATGCAAAGAGTACATTTTCCTGCATTGCCATCAGTGTTCTTATTCTACCAGGAAGGGGGGGGTTTGTATTTAGCTGGATGAACCAGTATGAGACTGGCTTCCAGCCCAGCACGCACAGGCCTTTCTTCACCTGTTTTATCTGAGAAGGCGAAGACAAACACAACAGACCTGCAGTTCGTCAGCTGGGAGTCTATAATTACTGAGAGGAAGGAGGGGATTTGGAGAAGGAATTTCACTGCGGTTACATTTTTAGATCTACACATGCACCTGAAAACACATCGTCGTTTGTGTGTTGTTCAACTGCACAGTAATTTGTAGACCAACCAAAAACAAACGCATAAGTCTTTTGATCCCAGCTGGAAGTTTGAGTGCTATATCCCAAAGGTAAAGCTTTGCTGCCGGTTGTTCGGCACCGTGCTTGCTTTTGTCACGAGTCATCTTTTTTGCGGGGCATGATGTTGGAATAATTTAAGGTCACCGAGCGGCACATAAATCCATACCCGGAATCTCTCTTCATTCATCCGACGTGCGCAGGTCAAAGGTTACATCAATCCACCTTCTCCCTGAGTCGCCGCGCACAGCGGAGTCCACCTGCGGACATGTTTCCAGGAAAGCCCAGCTAACCGTGAAGTTCACCTGAGTGAATGCTGTCATGTTCTGTCAGCATGAACTTCCTGTGGCCTTTAATGGCGCTTGCTGTGACGTCATCAAACCCGTGGCGTCACTTTTACTGTTGCAGGGTTACTGTTTGAGGCGAGTGCCCGGCTCCTCTCACCAGGGCTATGAGCACCCTTGTCCCTCTGTTCATGACTCTTAATCCTACTGTGTTGTAATCGTTGCACGGTAAACATCTCTGCCCCACCGGGATGCTCATGTGACTGCGTGTGCATATATAAGTGTGTGTGTGTGTTTGCAAGAGCAGCAGGTTGTTCCCTTGTTCAGCCAGCCATGCTGTGTTGACTCTCTGCACACTGAGCTCTCTGGGCAGTAAATAACATGGCGCTTCAGCCAAGGGACCTGGACAGGGCCAGGAAGGTGGGAGGGGGGTTCAAGTCGCCAGTAAAGAAAGGGGAAAATGTCTGACTCAGGGCACTTAGACATTGAATCAATGTGTAGGAAAGGAGACAAGGCAGGTGGGTCTGACAAAACCGTCTTTCATGCTGAGAGACTCGACAGTAGACCAGTCACTGATATTAGATGTGCTCCATGAAGCAGATTATAGAGCAAAATAAGGAAAAGGTCCTCGTAAGATGTTTACAGCTGGTGCAACAGTTAGTGTTGTTGAAATTTGTGTAAAAGATGTATTTCTTTAAAAGCAAATTGGCCTTAACTTTATTTTCCAAAAGGTCTAAAATTGATCGGAATGTTTGCTCTAATTTACAGAATTAGTTTAACATGATCCTTTATGAGCCGAACAAGGACGGGGGTCTGACAGGATAGTCAGGTCAGTCAGTGAATATATAGATAATGTGGAAGCGTGAACATTTTCCCATGAAATATGGATGTTAGAAGTTTTTATAGCTTCCAAAAGTGCTTGGTAGGCTTAGACACTCTTAACATTCCCTGGTAAATCTTTCCCATGTGTACAGTTTAGACTACCCTGCTCCTGAAGACAAAGAGACCAAAGCGGACACTTTTTTTGCCTTTGTGATAAACTGATAAGTCGTATTCTCAGTGTCATGTTACCGTCTTCTTTGTGGATTTAAAAGCAGTCTTTAACTGAAAACTGGGCCCCGTTCCAAACACATTCCCTGGAGAAGACATGCAAAACGTGATCCGTTTTATGATAATATATCTCGGTCTGTGTCTGTCTGCGTACTGGTGAATAGTGTCTCTTCAACAAACACTTGTCTTTGTGCTCACTTGTCCAGCCTCCCCCTCCACTGGCTTGTCTCTTTGTCATTCCCAGCGGTTAGCTGGGAATTATCTCTCAGATGTGAACGCAGCAACGGCTTCTTCATCAGTATTGTGTCTCCATGCCGATGATTGCCCTGGTGATCACATGTGAGACTTGTGAAAGGCTACTTTCTAGGAGTGAAGGGGCACCTCACGCAGATATACTGTCTTAGTCCCAAAGGTGCTTTGGGGGGGTCTATAAATCTGCACCCGCTCTCCTGCCTTCTCCTTACTCATCTTGACCGTCCCTACATCCACCAACTGCATTGCTCCGATAGGCGTGATCATTACTCTTTCACAGAGTAATGACAGGGAAACAGAGACATGCATGACACCCACCCATCAAACTATAAATCTTACCTATTGAGAGGCCCACCCAAGCCTTGTTATCCACATTCCACCCATTACTTTATGCTCAAGTGAGTACGATAAGGAGTGGGAGGCAATACCCAGGACTACAATAACTGAAATGCATATAGGAAGTTAATATGTACTCCATCCGACCACCGCTGGGTTTATTCTCTACTGTGTTATGGATATCTTCACTTTTTTTCTTTTTTTATTTCATTAACCAGCTTGCTAGCTCTGCTCCTCCGTTCTAATTTGACTACATATTGAGACAAGTTGTTTATGTAGAATATGATAGCGGTGAACATTGTTCTAGTTTCAGGGTGTATTGTAAATACCAGCGCTTATCTGTTCAAACCTCCCAGAGCTCTTATCTCCGGGCACACGAGTAGCATTTTTGCGGAATGAAATACCTTTATGGCAACAAAATGGCAGATCTTATCGGCGTTTAGCAAGATTTGTTACAAGGTCCTGCTGGGACAGGTTACCGGAAGGTCTGCGCATACAGTGTCAAGCTCGTCGCTCTCTGGCTGTATGCCTCTCTGTAAGGTCCAGGTGTGTTGGAACTCCCTAGGTAAATATTGGGAACGTGTGAGGAGAGATGTTTTGCATACCAGAGGGACAGATCTGCACAGCTGAAGCCATTTCTCAAACCTTCTGGCAGATGTACAAAGGTTGTCATGTTCAGGAGCTCCCAACTTTCTGTTTTGAAGGTGACTCTAATCAAAAGCAGCCGTGAATGGATGGCATTAGCCACAGTGTTCATATATGAAATGTCCGTGTAATGCTCGTGACAGCAGATTGATGTCTTGGGAGGAAACGGCGGAATTCCTCACTTTCATCTGTGAAAACATTCATTCAGCAGCGATGTCTGTTTTCTGTTTTTGTTGTAAGATTAGTCTTCCACAAGAATGTGCACCTGCTCTGTCCTGGATTTATAACTACCTCACCAAAGACTGAAATATACTCTTTTCTGTATCATGATGTGACCGGTCTATAGCTGTGGGTAGACATAGCTGTAAGATGTTAAACTTTAACCTTTCCAGGTTTACATAGCATGCAAATGGTAAAAATGCCTCAGTTAAGATAGAAACTGGTGAGTATGTGTAGATTTTAATGGAAAGTATTAATATGCTTATTGCCAGTTAATGAAGTTTGTAAGAGTTGGTTTTGCCGTCTTTAAACCAGAAATTAACCAAGATTCATCTGGTAAAGTATTTTGTTTCAATCGTAGCTCAAAACTATTTTGACTCCATTTAGAATTCATTCACATGAAAAAAAAGAAACATACTGATATTTATTTTTACATTCATGGAATAGTTTGTTTATTTTTAAAAGGTGTGATTTTGTTGGTTCTTTGTTATTTAATTAACTGGGCTGTCACAACCCTCTTCACAATACTTCAATTTACAGGCCTGAAATTTAAGTTAGCGGAATAATGAGGTGTAACTTAATGGAGACATACACAATATTTAGACTTTTTTGTGAAAATATAAACCTGCTAAATGTTAAAATTGTTTTCCTGTAACGTTGCATCTTTTTGTGTTTTCTTATGTCTGTCCTGTGATGAGCATGCTAGGGATTGCTCAGGAATAAACCAAGGAGCTCAGTAATTTTCATTCATCTATGCATACAGTGTACACACTTATTGTGCCAAACCGTTTATTACCTTACTGTAACTTGAAAGTAAAGTCATGTTAAAAAAAGCAGTGAAACTCGCAGGGAGTGTTTATGTTTGGTAGTAAAATCTCGCCAACAGTCAGCTTTGTTGTAGATGGCTTTTGCCTTGACCCTCATAAATGTTTTCTGTAGTAGTATCTGAGTCATTATTTTAGACTGTGCCTCAAGAATTTAGGGATCGCAAAAGAAGAAAACAAAAACAGCAATGAATAATTGAAATGAACAGATGTAGAAGCGACTTCTAAATTGCTAATGAGTTCAGTCTCAAACCTGTGACACTGGCAGCTAGGGAAGACTTCACTCTTCAGTAGCACGTAAATGCTTGCAGGAGCCATAGCATACACTTTAAAAAGAAAGAAAAAGCAACCATAAATAGTACATTTTCAGCTAATGTGCAGTGCAAATAGCATCCTTTCAATGAGGTGGATCATTTTTACAGTAACATACTGATTAGTCCAAAATTAAGCACAGTCATTTAGTCTGAGTCAGAGTGTTTGCCATCTATATTTACACCCATGTAACATATGATTTTGAGCATGACCAACTGCACATTGTGCTGTCTGTTTGCACACTGTATAAATGTGGATACTCTCACTGCTTAATCTGTGAGTGTGTGTGCTGTGTACGAGATGGGCTGGGAACAGAGTGATGTCGTCCTTCCCTTGCAAGCATTGCTGAGTCAGATCGGGAGTGTATAATTACACATGGGTGCCCATCAGCAGTCTTAGAGCCTTCTTCTCTGGCTCACCCAGCAATACAAACTCCTGCAGGCAGCCAAACCACTCATCCTGAGCCGGGATTTCAATGGAGACCAGCTCTGCTGACCTTCCATGGGCTGTGTGCACTCCTTTATTCCCACCATTATCTGCTGCCTCTGTGAGTAGATTCATGACTCAGCACAAAAAAATTCCTCTTCTCTAATGTGCTCATCTCCTCTTGGTTTCCGGGGTTGATATGAGAAATGCATGCCAAACCAGGTATGAGTCTTTTGCTTGTTGAGATGAATAATGTAGTAGTGCTTTATTGTGGCTGGGCCTGTGCGAACTCTTGTGGCCACGTGGACAGAAGCTAGCTTATCGCCTTTCATGCGGCTAAAATGTGCAGAGTTTGCTTTAGAGTTTCAAAGTATTACAATAAAAACATGAAATGTTCTTTTTCGCACAGGTATTCACTTTCCATCTCTCTTTTAGTTTTGAATGAATTACCATTTGTTAGTGCAAGTGCTGTCAGAGTCGTGATGATTGGGATTTCACACTTTAGTGTTGTTTTTCAAAAGCTGGACTGCAGCCATAAGTGACAGCCACAGGTGATGAAGGTTGAGGTGTGCCTAGAAGCGATTACACAGATGATGTCCGATCTAAAAGTTGACATTTTGTGGCGGACCTTTGTTTGGTTTATGCCAACTACGTAATCTTTTGGTACTGTAAGAGGGATCTTTGTCCATATTTGCCCTTGATTTGGAGGCAAAGGTGCCCCCTGTATTAATGAACCGCTGATCCTCTCATTCAGATTTCACACTTGGACGAGCAAATCATTATAATGGAGAAGGCTGAGGGCTGCAGCAACAGATCCCAATATGCAAGCATGATGACTAAAGCTTATTAGAGCTGTTTCTGATTCCTTCATGCTGAGTCATTAGCATGTCAATAGAATGGAGACACAGGCGGATGGGGGACATTTTCAAAGACCTAGTTGGTAACAAGCATTTGGACTTTGTTCTAAGAAATATTTGCCAAATTAATGTGCTGTGAAAAAATGCATTATTCATCAGGTGTGCTGAATCTTCGGTGAAGCCAGGCAACCGCTCTGTCTAATTAACAAGCACTGTATCTGGAGAGCGTGCAGCAGCCTGTCCCTACCATGGAAAGTTATTAACTTTTAATGTTGCCCAGTAGAAGCCCTCAGATCTTATATCTAGTTTCCTCTCATGCCCAATGGACCACTCCTTGCTTTATGCCTGCAGGCACCGGAGCTCTGCTGGTGATGACTTCTGCATGGCAGTTACGGTGCGTTAAAAGCTACCGGAGACTCCAAGAGAGTTTGGAAAGTATCACTTTTGACAGAGTAGGAAGACGATAGCAATCTTAGGAGATAAAACAAATTAGGTTAGGCAAAGCGTGCGAGGGTTATGTAATGTAAATTTTCTCTTCAAATGTTTAAAAGTAGTTGGTGCTACGCTGCACTCATGTTTTGTACACGGCTCAGCCCTGCTGGCAACATTTGTTTTCTGGAAGACTCCTGATCTTTCAAAATGAGATGTTTTCAACTGAAAAATATAAATAAAAATTCTTGTAATAATGGAGGTACTGCTATATGAAAAGATAGCACGACATATAAACAGGTGAAGGAAAACTTCCAAAGCTCTGCATACTGACTGCTAAAGCTTGCTCTCTTGGCTCTTGGCTGAAACTGGAAGACAAAAGAGGAGGTGAAGTAAGGAATGCAAAACAGCAGGCAAGGCAGGACTAAAGAAAGTATCTGTTTTCTCTTTTACTCGTTTTATCAGTTTTAACATGTGGACACGGCAGAATGGCTGTAAAAGCCGGCGTGGCAGAGAGCGAAGCGATGCCAGAGGCCACAAAAGACGCAATACTGTCTGCTGAGTGCTGAACCCGAGCAACAATAATGTCTGTGCAGCACAGATGAGGCCATGCTGCTTGGTGCCAACGTGTTGCTGGCTCTTTGAGTGTTCGTCTCTGCCAACCTGGAACAGAGTGGCACAGAGGGCGCAGCTTCTCCCGGCACTGTTCATTGTCTTGTAACATCAATATTAGTCCTGTTGTAGCCACTTAAATCAGACTTTATCATCTCTGGAGATGCTGATAGGTAAAGCTGTTTGTCCACACTTTTGTGTTTTTGT
>JBBDHI010000010.1:25344341-25357259 GCA_037177115.1 Craterocephalus stercusmuscarum | reverse complement strand
CACTATCCTGACACATTACTTGGAACGACACACACTCTTCACACCCAAACAGGTGCTTTTGTAGCCTCAGGCTACGAGGACTAATTTTTGTTTCTCAATATTCTTTATGACTAACAGAGATGAACCTTTGCAATGGAAGTTGAGGGTTGAAAGTGTTTACACTCCTCTGTGTGAATACATGCTCAGATGTGCAACTCTTAGTGAGAAGACATCCTCAACATCTCCCAACAGGCCGCTGTCTGGACTGCACGCTCGTCTTTATTGTAGCATATATTTCACGTAGCGAGCTGTAAATTTGGCCTATGGAAGCTTCTTGGTTTTCAGCTTGTCCACAAAGCCCCATCGGTTCCCAACTCAACACTGCAGCTTACTGAGAGTGGCACATAGACAAGCCAGATCATGCCCCACGTGTCTGCAGGGCTGTGATGTTAACCATCTCTGCCTTGAGTCCAATCCACCAAGGAGCCGGTGGCCTGTTATTGAGGGGAGACAGACAGAGGCACTGAGTGATGAAAGACACAAGCCAGCTTGAAAAAGAGATGAGTGATGATGAGAAGGTGGCGGGGGGGGCATATTGTGCCAATAGTCCTTTCTGTATCACCCTTTCCTCTGTTTTTATCTGTCAGCATTTTTTCCTTTTTCATTTGCTCTGTCTCGTCCTTGCTCTTTCTTTCTCTTCCTTTCATCATGCAGGATAACTTGTCTGCCTTCTTATTTCAATTCAGCAGACGAGCACAATCTGCAGGTGATATTTATTCATAGTGACTGTGAAACCAAACATAATGCTTTGGTGTTTTAAAAACATTGGATTCCGTAATATTCTGAACAATGTCGTTGCATCTTTTATCATTGTTGGAGTGTGTGTCGGCAGTGCCCTTCATTATTCACACACTGTGTACAAGTGTCTCTCCTTCCACCTGTATTTCCTTGAGAACTGCGACTAGAAAATGAGCTGGGTCAGGCAAGCGGATGTCTGGTTCTCAGTGTTGTGCTTGTGACAGAAAGAACAGACGGCAACCTGAGACTCAGTCCTGTTTGTTTCCTGTTAGTGCAGATTATCACGTTTCATTAGCCAGAGGTACAAGAGCTAAGCATCATGGGAGAGTGACATTCCAAGCTGCGAGATGTGCTTTTGTCTTCTCATGTAAAGTCATGGTACATGAACCTCTGGGGCTGATATGTAGATACTGTAATGTTTATGCTATGTCTGCAGGGTTGCTGGGAATCGCTTATGTATGTGAAATAAAACATCAAGTTTAGTCTCTTTTTTAGTCTGAATGGTTAGTCTGCACAGGGCTTAAAATGTGAAATGTTTATTTTCTTTCTGAATGCTCTTAGCTCAGGTGAATGATTGCCTACTTTTACTCAGTAACTCATCTTGTTAAGCTTTATTATGTGTTGCAACACAGCACTCTCAGTACCCTCTCAAAGCAAAATATTTACTCCTCCTAAGTTTTGAAACTTCTTAGTTCTGATTCTGATAAGCACAGCTTTTCATATCAGATTTATTTCCAGATGAAGTCACTTCTCTAAAGAATTCCTGCCACGTGAGATCATCCACCACCATCTCTCCTTAATTTCTTGAGTAATTCCGACATTCTTTTTGTATGTGCTGTCATATCATGATGTTCTGGGCCATCTTGTTGCCCCATCAGATCGTCTATTGCTCTCCAGCTGAGTTTGTGTTTGGCATCTAAACAGCGGAGAAGTTGTGGTACTGTGGGGCGAGCAGGTCACCGGCAGAGGAGGGGGCGGGCCGAGGGCTTTGTTAAGAGAAGAAGGAATTCTTCCGGCTGGAAGATGAAGTCAGTGCATTCCTCCAAAGCTGCCCTCAATAGGCAGCCAGTGGAGCACAGCCACGCTTTGAATGAAGGGAAAGATAATGGTGAGGCTCAGAGAGAAACACTTCTCATTGAGGAGCAGAGAGACCGACAGAAAGAGAACACCATCTGTCTGACTAAGTGAAGAGTTGTCTTTCAGCCACCTGGGCTGCAAAATTTCATTTATTGTGCCAAGTTCAAGAGATAATTTCACAACTGCCAGAAGGATTTTACTTTTATATGCACTCAACGGTGATTTATTACCTTGTTTTGAAGATAAGCTGTTCAAGTACAGATTGGGGGTTGGGAGGGGCGATCTTAATGATATTTCTTCAGCTTAAGCCTTCGGCTCATCTCTGTGAAGTCAGACGGGACCCTGTTCTGGTCATGCTGAGGCTGGTCAGCTGAACTCACACATGCACACACACTTCTCTTGCTATTTCTGTGTGTTTTCGCTCCCACAAACACTCTTGACTTGCTCCGCTTTCCCTGTCAGTTCCCCTCGGCAATAAGCTATCATAACAGCTTTGAAGGAGGGCAGCGGAGCGTTTAATTGGGTTACAGATTGGCATTTATGCTCACAGTTCCACAAGATACTGCTGGGGCTCTTAACTGACTACCAGGGACTTAACAAGATGCTACAACCACCTCGTCCATGATGTAGATTCACGGCGCTGCCAATCAGCACAGCACATTTTTGACGTCAGTACTGTTTGATGTATAAACTGATATTTCAATAATATGACAGCATGCAGTGTGTTTTGTTTAGGCTGTCAACATACTGTACTGTGTCATATGTCAAACTTTTGTTTTGTTACGTTTGGTTACTTCAAGGAATTTTGAATGTCTTACCAGGCCTTTTTTCTCCATCTCTGCTGTTCGTTCTTTTAACAGAGGGTCATGCAACGGTAAGCCGTGCCAAGCCGAGCCGCGCCGCGCCGACCTGCTTTGAGGACCATCTTACCTCTCACCCTGTCCTGCTCGCTCCCAGATGGAGCTGAAAGTGTGGGTGGATGGAGTGGTGCGAGTGGTATGCGGCCTGTCTGAGGAAACTTCCTGCCAGGATGTCGTTATTGCTCTGGCACAGGCCATCGGTGAGTGCCTCAGCTTGTTATTTTGTGATGCCATCCTCTAAGTCATTGTTGAGCCATAACTGATTAGATAACAGCTCTTTGTTGTGAGATTTTGGTGTAGACGTTTGTATAAGTGGGTGGTAAGACGAGGTCAGAGAGATCCGTTTCTTTGTCCACCTTTTCTCTCTCAGCTGACCCAAATGGAGTCCTCTGCTGGATCATTCTCTGGTCAGGCCGGTTTTAAGCCGGCTCTTTGTCCCTGTATCCTCAGGCTCTATTCAAGGCACACCGCAGCAGCATTCAACAACATGACTCCAGATTTAGCACTCTCCTCCTTCCATCAGTGAGCTGCCTGCCAAGTCATTAGGGAGGGTTTGTCCTAATTTTGAGGTCCTTGTGGAAACTTGAGTTTATTTGAACGTTTTCCACTTGTTGTGAAACCCGTCTGCAGCAATGTTTGCTTCCGCTCATCAGTAGCAGAGATTTAGAGGTGTCAGCATCATTTTAATGCTTCTGATGGAGTCTGCATGACATCACTGTGGTAGGATCAGGATGAGGGATTAAATGCGCCGCTTAATGAAACAGCCTCTCACCAATATCTCTACAACAATGAACGAGTTTTATGCAACGGCATCTTAAAGTACTCATGGTTTGGTTGTTTTGTTTGCTTTTACTCACGTTGTTTCGTCTCTGTTTCGCAGGTCAGACAGGGCGATATGTTCTTATCCAGCGCCTGAGGGACACAGAGAGGCAGCTGCTGGCCACAGAGAGGCCTCTGGAGTCTTTGGCCAAGTTAGGCCAACATGGCAGTGAAGTTCAGTTCTTCCTGCGACGTACGGGGCCTAGCAGCAGTGATGGACCTAGCTCAAAACAAGAGAGACCAACTCCCCCTCCACTGCCCAAGCATTCTGAGCCAGAGGCTTTAAAACGTAACCAGCCTAAGAAAGCCCTGACGTTTAACCTGGGGCCATCCACTTCCCCTACAACCAGGCCCAAACAGTTTAGAAAGTCTCCCCGGGACTCTCCAGAACAAAGAGCTTCGCCATCCCCTTCACCCAGCCCCGTATCACCGCATGTGCCATCCCTGTCTCCCTCACCAAGCATCGGCCCTTCCAAAGAAGAGGTCTTTAGAAAAGTTCTCCAGCAACAGGAGAGACTGAGGACCATCGAGGCCCAGCTTGAAGGCCTGGAGATGGAGTCTCACGCCTGGGATCGTCCCTACCCGTCTCCATGTCCCTCACCAGTCTCTGATGCTCGCTTGCAAGAGGAGATAGATGCTTTGGAGCAAGCGATGCGGAGGAACCAGGCTGAGCTCGTCCATGAGCAGTACTGGGAGGAAGAACTTCAGGCAGAGGTGGAAAGGGAGCAAGAGATGAGGAAGAAGCTGGGGGAACTCCATGCCAAGCTGGATGACTGTGGACGGCGGCTCCACAAGTTCTCGCTTCGCTCCGCTCAGCTGGAACAGGAAATCCAGCGAGAGAGCCAGGCAGAAGGCAAAGCCAGTGGGCCTGAGGAGTCGCTCGATGCTCTGAGAGCAGAGCTTCGGAGCCAGGAGAGGCATGGGGCAGAGCTGGAGGAGCAGCTATGTGAGGCTGATAAGACTTTGGGGAAGGCAGAGTCTCTGCTGCAGGTAAGGAGAGAGGTCACGGTGCTGGAAAAGGGGCTGTAAATCCTCGTCAGCCCTTGAGTTGTCATGTGATGAATGCATTGCGGCTACTCTTGCTTTATTTCAAACTATCATTTCCCTACATAAGAACACACAGATGATGCTGCACAGACACTAAAAAATAAAAAGTGAATTGTGAATGAAACCTGATTTACTATGTTTCCATGATGACATGAATGATGTCTTTTCATATCCTAACATGCAGGAAAATGTATTTATAGTCCAACTAAACTGGTTTGGTCGGTCTAACTTTGTATCAACTGCACGTTGCGAATACACAGCTACTAATAGTGTTTACATGTTTTTGCATATTGTTGTACTTTGAGTATAAAAATGGACTGAATCAATTAAAAAACGCCCCTTCTTTCAGAATACCCAGGCTCAACATATTCTGCTTTATGGTGTGAGTGTTTGTTTACTTGAAGTGGTCGTCATAGATGTGGGAGTCTTCATAAAAGCCTAACCCAGTTTAGAGTGAAACTCAAGCTTCCTCATAACCCACATGAAACCCAGGACTTTGGTCTCCCTGTCATGGACTTAGTTTCAGCCAGAGGACTGAAGAAAATTTATGGCTGGAGGTGGAATTATGTGGGTGATTTTTTTCCCCCTCACAATGAAACGTGGCTGCAGAACCAATTAAGACACAATGATACAGAGAAAAATCTCTGTCATTGACTGTCAGCGCAATCTATCCGTCATCTGCAGATGATGTGCTGTGCAGAAAACCTGTTCAGAATCAGTACTTCAAGTGTTAAGAAGTCTGCACGAGGGAGACAAACAAGCCTTTATTTCCTGTAAATGAAATGTTAACTCTGCCAACATGACAGATTATCATACAGCTCAGCGTGATGATGGAAAAGGGTCTGTGTCAGTCATCAGTCAGCTGACGGGCGAGGCAGCCAGCCGAGCACTGAAGTGTGGATGGTGATGAGCACAACGCTCCTGTCATCAGGCTAATGGAGGTAGACCTGCAGGTGTGAACTGCCTCAGCAGGCTTCCTCAGTCCTACATCAATTACCCCCCCCCACACACACACACACACACACACTCAAATGCCAGCAGAGTGGAAGCAAGCCATAGCATGCTGCTGCTTATTTCTGTACTGTGTGCAGACACATCGATCACAGGCAAACGGATAGTCAATTAAGACAGATTTACTGGCCTGCGTGTGCATCCCAGCTCACTGTGTGGGCATGAAGTTGGCTGTTAGACTTGAATAGTCACGAGCTTCATATTTTCACTGGTAGATAACTTTGTATTCGTGCGTGCGTATCCCTCATGCGGCTGAAATTTGTTTAAAAAAGATGATTACAGCAGTTTTACATCTTAGCCAAATGTTCTGATAATAACTTGGCTTACCTTTTGTTTTCCATCATGACTTACTGAGACTGGGCTCGCTGACTCTGCTGCCCCCTTGTGGTAAATCCATGACCCTATCTTAAAATGAAGCAATTAATTATCAAAACCCCACAGAAAATTGATATGAACTTGTGAGCAAACTCGTAGTCCATCCCATGTCGCCATGCTGCACCCGCTTCCGCTTGCAGGTAAACTCGGCGTCGGCGTTCCCGTGAGTCATCGCTGACTGATGCTGGTTCTCAATCGACCATTGTTTTCCTCGCTGATTCATGTTTTTTCTTTCCCCCTGCATGTCAGGCCAGACAGGAGGAGCTGGAGGAGCTGAATAAGGAGCTGAGGCAGTGTAACTTGCAGCAGTTTATTCAGCAGACAGGCGTCCCGCCGTCGCACACACACTCACGCACGGAGCTGCAGGAGCATTTGGAGCAGCTGGAGCTGGCTCATTTTCTGCAGAATGGATACGGGAACGGTAATATAGCCTCTAAGCGTTTTCTCCTTTTGCTGTTAGAGACTGATGGTTAGTCAGTCGATAAAGGTATTTCTTTCTCGCCCTCAGGCCGCAGCGTAACGCCTGTGGAATCGCTGCCTCGGCCTACTGCTAAACAGTTCCTGGGACATCCACGAAACCTACAAAACCCTCTAGTGTCGAGTCTCAACCCTGAGGGTGTGTATGTGTGAGACTCTGCTGCTTCCTGCCCTGCTTTATCCATCCTCTGGTCCCAGAGCCCCCCTACCCTCGTACCGTTCTATCAAGCTTGATGGGTTTAAGGCTTCAGCTTGTTTGTGGTGCTGGTGCAGTGGAGGCATGTATACGGTGGAAGTCCCTGCTACTTCACCTCTCCCCTTTCTTTGACCTTTAAAGGCTGAGGCAGTTTTTTTTCCCTCTTTTTTTCTCAACCTCTCAATGCCCTCATATTTTGGGTCCCTATTTTTTTTGCCGCTACTGTAATCTTCCACATTCCTCCGTCTAGCCTCTCGCCATCCTTGTGCGCTTTAATGCTCTGGGTTTTATTCATCCATTCATGTTCCCCCTCCTCCCTGCCCTCCTCCTCTCTCGCTGTCTGCTTCTGGACTAACCCTACCTGCGTTCGTTATACCTAAATCCATCTTGAGATTTGCTGCTAATCCTCCCCCCTCTCTGTAAGTCAGAGTACTGTTCCCACCCTCAAGTCAGTAATCAAACTTTCAACAGCTGCTCTTCAAAGTATCTCGATGTCACACATCGATCACACTGGGAATTACTGTGGCAGATGTTCAGTAAAAGATGGGAGAGTAATGTCTACTCAGTTTGCCTTTCATGTATGGATACTGTTTATGTGTGAGGGCATGTATCTGTACAATACCTTGTATTTCGTTGACTTGACTTCCAAAGAGTAAGAGCCTTTCACTTGGGGCTCTGCGACATGTATTGCACTGTCTCGCTCTCCTACTGTGTGAAACCTCAGCCCTTGTGCGCCTGCAGAGAAATGTATCATTCTGTTCTCCTTTCTCCGATTAAGGACTTATTTTTGAGAGCTTCTATTTTTGCCAAAGTCCTTTTAAAAGAACGGATACATTTCACAAGTAGAACCACAGGCCTTTGGTTTAATAAGATGCTTGTCTTTTCCTCATCTGGGATGGTTTTGCCTGTTTTTTCTTTTGTTTTTTGCTGCATCACACTTAACATTTGACCTGTCAGAGCTCTGAGGCTTACTTATCAAACAAGCTATGCCTTTTATTAGTACCTACAAATGCCCATCCAACCCATCTAGACTAATATTTACTGTATCAAAGCACTTAACTTGCCTCATGCATACGCCTCCATGCTGTGCTGACAGGTCAAAGTGGTGTGTGTCTTTAAGTGTGCACTCCTTTAACCATTTGCAGTTTGTTTTTTTTTTCTTTGAGAGATTACATAAATGCTTGTTTTGTAAACTGAAGACATCCCAGTGCTTGTAATAGAAACAGCTTGAAACTCTTTCTGTTCCAACATACTATTCTAACAAGACTCTAGTCATAATCCACAAACTCTGTGGGTAAAGAATTAACCCAGTGACTGGTCTTGTGTCAGCCCGTTTCCCCGAGGCGTGTGTGACTATCGGGCTTAATCCAGGTCGCTCGTGTTGTTTCTTAGCTTCTTCTTTTTCTCATTTTTTGCTCCCCGAAACCAAGGGATCATCATCCCCACTTATTTTTGTGTGTCTTGCAGTCCTGACATCCCGAGAATCGTCATGGAGATAAAACATGGACCGCAGGGCCAAGGGAAAAGTTGTTCACTGTTGTGTCACCGTCGCCTTTTATTTAACCCTGTGCTTTCTAATGCTTCCATTCAATATTCAGTTTAACATATACATACTGTATATACATAAAACAAATATATTTACAGAGTTTTGCTACTGTAAACACTTCAGAGTATCTGTATGAAATGTGAAATATTTTAGGAACCTTTGACCAATAGAAATTATTACAATTATGATGTATTTAAATATAATAAAATGTGCATTGTGTTTTAGATAATCTGTTGTTGAGTGTCTTTTGTCTTTTTTTAGAGAAAAAGAAAAAAATCCAGAAAAATGTGCAGTAAATAATTAACTCACAACCGTACACTTGCTAAAAATTACCGATCTATGAGTCTGTAATGTGAAATGCATTATAAATATATTATAGGTACTGAAATATGCATGCTCTCCTCTTTGCTTGAGGTACAATGGTGCATATGATGCCTTAAGATGATTTCAGGGCCTTTTGGATCTGCTTTTCACAGGTGACCGGTTGAAAGTTTACAAAGCGTATCCAGGGAAGCAGAGGTAAATGTGGCAAACATCCTGGCATCGCAGCTGCTGCTGTTATTGGTGATGTAACAAAGAGCATTGACAAAAAGTGGAGATCAAGGCGGAACTGCACTGCGGACCCTGGGAGCGTTTGAGCAGAGGACGGGTTAATGGACGTCGCATCTCTCGTTAAAATGCTGAGAATCACTTTTATCGCTCCAGATTGTCATCTGTGTGGGATAAATCCACGACCACTTAAGTCCTGCCTCACCCCCTTCCTGTTTGTTTACCCTGGAGAGTAAATATGCTGGCTGTCACACTGAGTGTGACGTGAGCCTCCCTGGTGCTCTGGCTGACCCTGGACTGATACCCTGTAGGCTTCTATAAATACGCTCATCCGCTGACACTCTGCAGGTAAAATTCCCGGCAAAGCACAGACACATATTTCTGGCTGTTTCCATCCAGTGTGGTGCATATGCTGAAACTATGTCAACACATTTTGTTTTTAATCAGCCTCCTCTGCTTTAAGCCAATGTGTAAGCCTCTGACAAGCTGTTAAAATCAAGAAAAGATACATTCGACCGTCAGTTTTGATATAATGATTGATTATGTAGAATTGGATTATACTGAGAAGATTTAGAGCTGTCTGGCTTTGGAGGGGTTAGATAAGCTTCAAATCCTTGTTTTGTTCCCACTGTCTGGACAATCCCAGGGCCTGGTGCAGTGCTGTTGCCTACCTGTGGACATAAAATATACTACACATGTTTTAAAGGAAACCTTAACTTTTTATTTCTCCACTTTCAAGTGAAACAAATAATGAAATTATTTATGAGTGAAAGTAAAAATCTCTGCTTTTCTTAAGGACCATTCCCATAAATGATCCCAGCTTCAGATTACTAAAAAATACTACTTACATAAATATTTTAATTATTATTGCTTTATACAACGGCACTCTACATGAACCCACTTAAAGTTGACTTCGTACAAGGATGCAAAGCTAAACATTTTTCCTCATTTGGAGTATAAAAATTTGTTTTTATGACAGGCAGTGGGTGTCTTGGAAAGAATCTCCTTGGCATGGATGAGAGTGAGCATCTGCACGTCCCACATTTCCATGATGACCGAGACCACAAGTTGATGAGTCTGACGTGCTCTGCACTTATCTATTCCTCTGTGTTACAATGGCTCATTTAACTAATGTGTGTGTGTATATGTATATATATATATGTGTGTGTGTGTGTGTGTGTATACAGCGTCCTCATCTCACAAAAAATATGGTTTACATAGACTGGAAGCAATATGGATGATGCCACAGTTTATTTGAGTAGTCTTTACTTTGCACTTGTTATACTTACAAACAAACATTGCATATTCTGTAAAATAGATTTATTTTAACAAATAGGTTAGGTTTGTGCGTCTGAGTTAGAAGGGAACTAAACAAGACTTAACGTTTTAAAAAAAGTGGTAAAATAACCATGTTATTATGTTTGTACATTTTGTCCCGGAGCCAAGTTCAGTGGGGTTATGTAATGCTAGTTTTTGCTCCTGGGCCCCTAAGAACCCTTTAGGGAAAGAGGGCCCCTGTCTTCAGACTAGTGCTCATGATCTTCATCTAAAGCACGCAGATGAAACAGAAACTGAAAGAAAACTCACCCACAGGCTCAATAGGTGGGGCAGCTCCGTTAAGAGCCGCTGGTCCTAAATAAGGTATATGAGCATAGTAGGAAGTTGGCTTCAGTACAACTGGAGACCACTGGGAGGGCATTCATGTGGAGCAGGCCTATCCCAGCAGCGTGCACTGGACAGTATCAAGATTTGCTTGTAGATAGTTGTATGTCTGGTCCGGCTGCGGCCGGAATGAGAGGCATGTCCAAAACCAGGTTAGCCGCTGTCACACGCACAGTGGAACTGGCAACTGGCACAATGTGCGTTAGTCAGTGGCTTACCTGCTTTTAGATCTCAGGCAGTATCAAGGCAACCTTTAAGCGATCACAATCTGCAAATAAAAAAAAAAAGCTGTGTCATTAAATGTTTTAAATCAAGCAACACGACGTAAAATAACGTGCTATTTAGCGTATACCAGCATAATAATATAATCAAAACGAGGAATAGATACTTGATTGTATGATATTATATGATGAACTTCCTGTTCATTGTGTATGGAACTGAACAGTACAGTAGCAATTATCGTGCTTGATATTATAATGCTTCTGTCATTTAAAAAAAAGTTCTAAATTATGAATGATTTCATGAGCAAATGTGACTACGGTAAATTTAGGGAAGAATTACATCTAATGAGAAGCCTCTTCGCTACACCGCACAGATTTAGGATTTGTGACAAATAAAGAGAGGTACTCACCAGTTCCAAGTTTTCTTTTGTGAATATTTTTTTAGAAAAAGAATAAATCAAAAACTTTCATTGACCCAGACAGGCCAGCTTCTTCTAATAAATCCAAACATTCCCATTTTTTTCCTCGAAAAAAAATCTCAGCATATGATTAAAGTTAAGTGCTTTTTAGAATATAGTGTTCCCAACCCGACGCAGAAGTTCAGTTCACTTGCGCTACCCCTACCCTGCCCACTCCCCTGCATCTGCAACCCGACCTGGTTATGCAAATTAGAAGACAATTGACAGCATACACAGCCAATAGACGTTCGCTTTGGACGTGTACGTCCCGCCCACCGCTGATAACGGTCATATGAAACGCTGCGGAAGGCGGGTAGTTCAGGAACATCAAGTTCGGTGGGAGATCAGCGGTGTAGTTGGGGTGCGGCGCGTTCAGTTCTGCACGTCGTACATTAGGAATGAACCATTACCTTGTTAACAGTTTACCGCCCTGATCCATCATCTATGTCCTCCATCTGCCCCATACAGATTACTTTAACCTTATATGGCTGCTGTGTAGTGTGACGGATGTCACTGGAGTTGGTTTAAGTTATTTTAAAGCCTGTTTGACTCTGAATGCTTCTACCCCTCCACCGCGAAGTGGTTGAACTCGGCTTACTTGTGTACAGTGTTGCCATGAGCAGAGTGTGGCTGTGCACGTACCAAGGATGCTGCATGACACTCTGATCTAATGATGACGAAGAGTAGGAGGACGAGGAACACTCAATTATTTAAAGAGTGAGAGTTCAGAACGCCACATAAATACCGAACTGTACAACATCATGTTAAATTATTATTATTTTTTTTATATTGGTTTGCTTGTTTTTTTAAAGTTGGGTAAACAAAAGGGTAACATTGAATCATAACTAGACTATTATACATGATAAATCATTTGCCAGAATTACATAACGTTTTATTTGACCTCTTTCCAACCATCACCTTGAATATTCCCACTTTATTTTTTAAATGTCAAAAAAGATTTATTGTTTGTTTTGGTTTTCCTCCCGATGGGTTTTTCTCAGTTATCCCACTTCTGGATTATTCAACGTCAGGATGCATGGAACCCCATGACATACCAGGTTTGCAAAGTGTTATGTAACAGCTGATTTTGTCCCTTGAGTTTTGCCACTAGGGGGCGACAAGTGCAACTGTATTGCAAACAGACCATTCAGTGAGTGTAAAAGATGTGTCTTGGTTGGTAATCGCTTCCATATAATAATGCTTTGGCACAGATTATTTATTTATTTATTTACTTATTTATACTATGAGCAACAACAGTCACAACTTATCATTAAAACATGCTGCATGTTCTTTCAATTCTTTTCCCCACTGATCTTATGGAAGGACTAAGTTTACATAAATTGATGTATCTGCTCTGAATCTATTATCAGCTTAAGGTTTGTGACATTATTCTTCACATCTTTGACATGACATGGTTTGTTGTTTTGTGTTCATCCTCTTGTGATTGTTTCCTCTTTTATCTACATTCAAAGAACAACTTGATATACATCAAAAATGTTATCTGACAGTCCACATTAAATATGCTGTATGCCATTCATTAATAAATTATTTCATTCATTCATTGCTTGTACATTACATTGCGATTCAAAAAGAGCAATAATCAGATTATGGGGCTAATGGGTATAATAGCAGCAACATTTTTTCCCAAAACACTATGCATTTCGTAAGATGTATGAAGTATACAAGGGTTTTACAGGCGCATTTTGGTATTGTTCATTTGGTTTTATCTATTAAGAAGATACCGTATACTCCAATTACACAATACACATAGTCACACTATAAAAAAAAGCAAGAAACATGAAACAAAAACTGGCTAAATAGGCCCACATTAACATTTTTGGTG
>JBBDHI010000010.1:25257496-25273142 GCA_037177115.1 Craterocephalus stercusmuscarum | reverse complement strand
ATCTATCTATCTATCTATCTATCTATCTATCTATCTAAATTGAAATCAACATTTCTAAATTTAAACATCCACATCTTAAGGCATGTAGTTTATGCATACCTTACAAGAGTTTTTTTCCCCGAAGACTATGAGCAAATTTTGTTCTAACCACCACATTTACCTTACCTGTCGGATTTCAGACACAACAGTGTTCCTCTGTCTTGCGTGATATGTTTTATAGATTTTCATATTACCTCAGCTATGCACAGGCCTTAACTCAAACTTTAGTGTTTAAAGGATAGGCTGCAGTGTGTTTGTGTGTTTCTTTAGCCATTATATTGTACTCTGTCCTTAATAGTTAAAGATGCTGACTCCCACGTTCTATTGAAACTTCCTGTTGTTTCACACTGTAGCATTGCTTTGGAAAAGAGAACCTATGTACAGTTCAAGCTGCCTGATGTCACTCCTTCCTGCACACTGGACTTTTTTAAGACAAGATTCACCTGATACTTATGATAGTCATATCTCAAGCATGAGATATGACTTACAAATCAGTGGTTGAGAAGACCAACTAACCACTTAAAAAAGAAAGTGTTTGTGCAAACCAAAAGTGAGGAACACATGTGTCGTGTTACTCTCATATTAACAAAGTTTTGCACAATCTCTGTGGTAGCTGAATGGAGCAGAATTGCATGCATATTTTGCCTGTGTTGCACTCAATTCCGGCAGAGTTACAAGAAGCTTAATGGTGTTTTGTTTGTGGGTAAATGTGTGTTTTTTGCCTGCCAGCTGAAGCAGCCAGGTCAATGGGATGTCTGAGGGTACTGTTTGCAGGTTGAGCAAACTGCCCCATGTGAATCCCCATGTGAGCTGTTGACGCTGAGCACAGTTAGATTGGTTGTGGCTATAATGCAGACATAGCCAGGGCTCAGGGGGCTTGGCTTGTGGTCGCATGCTGCTCTGCGCAGTTGTTCACATCCTCTGAAGGGAGGTTGTCTGCATGTCCAAGCTGAGTGCTAATCCCTGCAGCAGTACCCATGCCAGGAGCCACTCTCTAAGGTTTAATAGAAAATAATAGAATTTTTTTTGTTCAGTAGCATTCACCATCAGTGGTGTAGTCCAGGGTATATGAGGGTATACAGAGTTTTTTTCCCCTCTAGGATAGTGAAGCCATGACCTACTACTCTGCCTCTAACGGGCTGGTTCTTACTGTTTTCACTGGTAAACTGGTTAACTTTAATGAGGCAGGAGGACAAGTGAGTCAATTAGAGGCAGAATTGGGCAAATCTCCTTATAAATGAACATCAACTAGCATCTCAGCTGATGTTAGAAATGCAACACTAGTACTGTGAAGACAGCCCAACACCCTCTGTCTTCCACCAACCTCAGTTACAACTTCAGGTGAAGACAGCAAACGTGGTGAAATGTCTTTGTTATTGCAAAGGCCACATAAAAATAAAATCTTGAGACCTTGGGATCATGTATCAAAAATCATGTGATATGCAAATAATAGGCTAAAGATAAATTTGGGGGGTAAAGTAAGTAGAGTAATCTTACATGTAACATGTTTCTAATACTGTTTTGCTAGGGTACTTTTTTTTTTAATTGGGCAAAAAATGGAGTATACCCACTTCTCCAGGGACCACTACTCACCATCCACATCCTCTGAGTTTTACTGTAACCTTCATCTAAATATCTATGCTGTTTACTTTGTTTGATTTAAACAAGCAACATGAAGAGCAACTGGGCTATTAATCAGTGTTTTGCCATTTTGGTCTTCAGAGAGCTGGTCATCATACCATCATATATCTTACCTCAAGGACATTTGACAAGGTAGATAACTTGAGTTGTGTGCAGGAAGTTGTACCTTCAGGGTTTTCTTGTGTCTTGTGGGCTGATTTATTGGATTCAGTGATGCAGTCTATAATAAATCTTGCAACCAATGAAACCCAATCTTTTGATTATGCATTTATACATAATTGGTAATGTAATGATAAAATGTGTAATCTTATCATCGAAGGGGACTGTTTTTCTACATGATACTTTTAACACAAAGAGAAACAATTTCTGAGAAGCGCTTGAGTGAGTAATTTTTAGTTATAAGACAACTTTTAGATTGTGGTATTTCATCTTTTAATCTTCCAAACAAAGCTGGCTCACAGGTTATGGACATATGCCTTATCTTTTTTTGAATGGAAAAATATTTGAGAAACATGGATTTGTATGAATGCTGTTATTGGACAATTTCTGGCTAATATCCATCTTCTGCTGCGAAAGGCACTCATCTAGCATGCTCTTGTATTCTGGAAGTGTGTGCATATGAATCTCTTTGGTCCAATTCACACATTACATTTCAACTGTCCTATTCATGGGAGTCTTTCACCTTCTCAGTGTTTCTTCCTTCTCTTTCCTCTGACTTATCTTTCCATTCTGCAGTAATGAGCGTGCTGTAGCTGCAGGCCTGTCCATGCTCTGTGTTAATCCTTCCTTTCAGCTGGCGGGCCATTTAGAGCACAAGCACCCAGAGCCTATTCCAGAATTTAATTAAACATTCTTGGTGTCGCTGTGTTACTCTACACTTTCTTTAACTTTTAGACATGCACACGCATGCATACCTATACACAACATACACCAACACCTACCAAGAATCTCCGCTTACACTTTTCCTTCACCTTGTTCACTTTCTGGCTGCAGCATCCTTACAACTTCAGATATATCTTATGTGAGTCGGCATTTGCTTTTTTGCCCCCCCCCCCAGTTTCTTGTGCTGGAATGAATGCATGACAAAAAAAATGGTCATATTTAACTTTAGAAATTTCATTTTCATTCATAACAAATGAGCTAAAACAGAAAAAAAAATCTCATAACAGCCCAGTAAAAGATAGATCACGTCATCTGACTGTGTCAAGTCATTCATTTACTCATATTCATTTTACTGAGTTACACCTTACAGGTGCAGTTGGAAAAGATTTAACAATGATAAAGCTTGGACGAGATAATGTTGCAGAATGAATGCGTTTTTCCACTACTTAGTGATCAGAGGAGGGCAGCTTTATCATTTATTTGGCTTTGAAGAATTTGCCCCAGGTGAATTTGTGATCTCACGTAGCTCATAAAGCCAGAACTCTATAAATCAAATTACTGTTTCACTACACTTCAGCCAATGCTACATGGAAAACTACCATGAAGCACAGTTTTGTGTAAATTCATGTTTGAAAACCATTCAAAGTCATTTTCTCCAGACTCTTAGCTCAAAGGTTAGTCAGGAAGTGACTGTGGACTTTTTTGTTTCTGTTGTACAAGAAGCTATGTAAATGTGCACACCATAAAAGTTAACAGTTGGACAGGTGTACGACATGACCTGGCCAGTTATCCTCATCAGCCAATCAGAACATTGATTTGATCCAAAACATAAAAACTTTCCATGGTATGAAATGGTGCACAGGGCCTGAATATACAGCTCTAGTTCTCCCTCACAGTGAGTGTGTGTTATCTTCCCTTGACTAACACAGGCCTTCATTCATACTCAGGTCTTTATAACTGGCCAAAGAAAGACTAATTTGGGTGGAGGTTTTTTTCCCCCCCTCTTTGGTGGAGGGGGCTGTATGGGGGAGCTGTATTGTTTGTCTAATCCGCAGTGACTGGGAAGTTGTACACTGTGCAAATAGTGCATATTTGAGCAGCTCTGCTCCAAAGTAAAGCCCCTTCTGCCCCAAACGCTGAGATAAGCATGAGGCTTGGTTTTATTCATAAAACGCTTGTCTTAACGGTCTTCTTTTAATGCCATTTTGTTTTCCATCAGTGCTGCATAAATGATCAAATCAAGGCATACTAAAGGATTTTGGTGCTTTTGCATAGACAGTTGTGGAATTCTTATCTCATAGCAGCTTAGCATATCAGGGCTTTTATCTGCAGGGAAGCAGCCCGAAAACAATTCTGACATTTTACTGAAGAACAGACAGACTGGTTAAAAGAGATAATGTTAGAATAATAGAAAAACCGTTGCTACAAGACAGAATCTTCCGATACCTTTTTGTCTCCTCTCCTTTTTTGCGATTTTCTCTTTTAAGATCCCCTGAGCTGCATGGTTATGGTACACTTTAAGATTAAAGTGTTAAAAAGCACCCTTGTGATCTACTCGGTGTTTCCAAAATGTGACTTGTCTTATCATACAATGCAAATCTAACTGCCATGAATGACATCTTGGAAGTAGAGCTGTCATGTTACAGTTCACCCTGAACATTTACCTCTGAAACCAAACAGTCATTAGAGACTGAGATTTTTCCCTGTGCAGAGCAGATTAAGTGTTTGTGTGACAGTCAGTGAGATTGTGTATCTGACAGTTAGTTGGCATGCGCGGGCCTCAGTGAACGCTTCACCTTGTATGACGGGGAGCAGCCAGGCCTCGGGCTACATGCATAGTGTTTTGCCGATGTGTCGGTGTAAATCTAGAGGTTCTAACGCACCACATCTTCGAGTTTCCTTTGACATGGCTTGAGGCTAGCTTAACTATCTTGCCCACTATTTGACTTTTAGATCAGTCAATCTGTTCCATTATCATAGCAATGGCTTTCAAACGCCGCAGACATTCTGGCTTGGAGCACAAAAGTCAAATAGGGTGCAGCGAAAGGTTTGATAAGGAGTGTGGGACCAACAGCTAAATCTGCTGTTTATTCTATGGTGTTATAAAGCTCAGTAAATTCAGACAGCTGCAGCAGTTTGCACCATTGTGTTACCTTTTGAATAATTGTGATAGATCTCTGTATCAGAACTTTAAAGGCCGTGTGCAGTCCAATCCTTTTTAATCTCTGTCATCTGCATAGGACTGCATAAAACTACGGCTCACAATGGCTGTGCAGATCAACAGCAACAAGGCTAACTTGTCCAACAAAGTACTGCTTTATTTCTGCCACCCTTTAAAACACACAAGCTATAATCTACGGGGGGAGTGTTTGGATTTGAGGTCTGAATCTTTCAAAAGCAGCGCTCCCCTTTCTTCCCCTTTTTGCTGTATTGAGGAATTCCCTTATCTTGCCTCAGCAGTGGTGTAGCATAGAAAAGAGCAGGCCGCTTCATTGTCAACCCTTTAGAGTTCCAGGCTTGTTTGATAATATTTTCTGTGGGTCACTTGACATCCCCCTCCTTCTTTTTTTTGCAACTCCCCCTCATTCCCCCTCATTGTTTGCCTCCTCTATTATTCCTCTAACCAGATTCAGGGTGTTTTTGGGGTGTTTGGATGGGGGGATGGGGTATTTTTGTGGCTTGGTTTGAGGGTAGGATAGGGAAGTTTGTCTTTGGTTTGAAAAGTGAAAGGATTCAGCCTGCTAGCAGCCAGCAAGGGTGAACCCTTAATGCCACAGAAGCATATGGAGCCTCCCGACAATTAAATTACTTTTCTCTCACTCCCCCCTTTGTCTTTGTGTTTTTCATTTTCTTAAAGAAATTAGTGAGGACCTTTGCTTTTTTCACCCAGAGGCAGGGAGGGCATGTCGAAAATGTGACCGAATTCCACTGCTCTTAATAAGTTAATGAAATAATGAGTCCTTTCTGTGTCCATCGTGCCCTAAAGAATTCTGGGGAAAATGAAAAATGCCTTGCTCTGAAGCTGGAAACATTTTAGGAGTCAAATATTTCAGGGATCTAGAGGTATTGAAAATGATGTTGAGCCAAGAAGAAGTCATTTGTGTGAATTACTGTGCATAATATAAAACAAACATTTTAATCGCAGTCAGATATATGTATAACCCTTTTACAGCAGGCTCTACTCTTACTAGTGCAAACTATGCTATTTTTTTAAGCCTTTAGTTCTAATAATAACCTGAACCACCATTCATTCTTGGTAGAGTATGATTCTCTTCTGATTGCTATTTCAAGCAGACTTAGAAAATGGCAGAATTCTAGCTCAAATAGAAGATGGTTGTTTCTGCACCTGTGGAGAATGTTTTCACCATCTCCTTTAGGAACTGCTTCCATTTGCCATGGTTACATGCTTCCTCCCTGTCATTTAAATGGCAAGGTGAGTGGAGAATAGCCAGGGGGTGTTTCAAGGGACAGAGGGACATACACATGCTTTGGGGCAGAACTCACGCCAGAGTCGATGCCTGGGTGGCCAATTAGCAAAAAGGAAAGAAAGACCCTGTGCCATCAACCAATGACGGCTGGGGGAGGAAGAAGGGTGAAGTTTTTTGTCTGTTTTCCTCTCCCTTTCCTCCCTCCCTCTGTTCCTCTTTTACTCTCTAGCTCTGTCTGTCAACTTGGTGTCCGCCGCAAAACTCCGTCGGAATACCCAATGAGGATTACCAGACTGGAAGAAGTGGGATCTCTGGAGTTGTGTATGTGTGTTTGTGTGTCTATGTATGTATGCATGACTGTGTGTGTGTCTCACTTGTTTTTGGAACAAAAATGTCCTAGTGTGTCCCTAGACAGACATTTGGCTGTTTCTCATTGGCCATAGAGGATTACAAACCCTCTCTTTGCCTCTTCACACTGGTCCACAGTGCTCCAGTCCCCCCTGGCTAATGACCCAGTGAGACATTCATTCCTTTAAATAGACATCAGATCTTGGCCCATCTCCACACTGAACCACACCAGTGGCTGATTACCAGGAAAGCCAGAAATCACTTTTGTTCATCTTTTATACAAATTAAATCAATTTCATCAACTGCTTTCTGTGATTTGCTTCAGAGTTCAGTAATTCAGAAAAAAAACAGAAATCCTGTTTTTCCTGAAACTGAAACTTTACAGTATCTCTGATATTAGCTCCTGTGCTGTTCACTGTGTGCAACTGACTGCAGTGATATTTGAAGACTTTGACAAGGAGGCAGTTGAAGCGCTGCTAGCTGTGTTTCTTCCAGGCCTGTTCATTAATAACTCAGGAGGAGATGGGCTGTAAGAGAGACCTGTGGGAGCCTGTCTCTCTACTATCCTTTACTTCAGCCTTCATCTCCTCACTCTGCCCCCCAGATATTCTGAACTGATCCTCCCAGACGCCAAGCCAATACAGGAGCATGTTACCTCCAGCAACATGACCTATTTATACAAATCGAGTCTGAATGGAAAAGTTAGGAAAGATAGGAAAATTATGAAAAAGTTTCAACTTGATAAAAATTCCCATCAATATTTGATCTAATCATTAGTTGCTACTGAAAGAACAACTGGTGGCCAGATTCTCCTGTTTTACTGAGTTTTACTAAAATTACTGCTAAGATCTGACAATATTGTCTCATCCTGTATCGCTTTTGTCCTGCATGTTGCTTCACATGCAAAGCTATTGTTAGCTGCCTTGCATTATCCCAATTAACCTTTCCTACAAAACTGCTGTAAATCATCAGAAGTACATGCTGCTTGTGTTTGCTTATAAGTGCGCCATGTGTGTGTTGGAATGAGTGTGTCAGTGCATTTGCTCAAGCAGGCCATTTTAATGACTGCAGGCCTGTTGAAATTGAGAATAACTAATGAGTGAGCGCTGGTGGCTGTGCATACAGTAGTGTGCAAGCATGCAGGTCTGTGTGTGTGTCTGCGCGTTTGGGTGCGTGTTGAGGAGTGTAGGCCTGGAGTGGGTTGCTGCTACTGCTTTTGGGTCTTTGTGGCTCTCTGTGAAGCGGGGTCGACCTTGTGGGGCTCTCCTCTGGGGAGCAGACAAAGCCAGTGCAGGATTATCCACCCCAGGACAAAGTGTGTGATTACCATGAGAAAACAGCCAGCTCCAGCCTCATAGCCAAGGACTGCCAGGCCTGCTGGAGAGGTGGGCCGCCACTCATTAGCTGCAGGGAGAGGCTGAATGCAGGCGCACACTCACTACCCTACACGCATAAGAGAAACACACAATGACACAGACACACGTAATGACTCGCATGCTCATGCTGTTAAACCGCATATACGTGTGCATGCGCAAATGCCATTTGTGGCTGAATGCACAGGTTAACCCTATAAAGCCAAACATAGGACGACATTCCATTAATTTCGATATGTCACACGGTAATAAATGTTATTTCTACCAAAAAGAAAAGAAACAAATCATCATTTTTTTTCCTAATTTCATTAAAGGACGAAATAAAGACTTAATTTTGTAAAAATATATATATTTTTTTGGGTTGGGCTTTAAAGGGTTAAGAAGGCAAATATTGCAATTATTGCACATGAACCTACCCTTACAACAGCTGTTCAGTTGGACTCAAGTTGGGAAATGTCAGTCACAACATGGCAGAGCAAACAAATTAAACAATTGCATGAACGCTACATTTTTAATGATATAAACCAATATTTCTATTTTTTAAATTAAATTTAGTTGTAATTCAACAATAGTGAACCATACGTTGCAAAATTATAAATTTCACTCAGATTTTCTTTAGTACTTATTGAATATAATATTTTCAATGTTATCTGTATTAATGCAGGAAAAATACTAAAAGTGAATCTTAAATTCATCTGTGTTTACATGATGCCTGCCATCTCTATGGAAAAAGAATGGCCTGCATTTTGCTTGAGTGTGAGGGCCACAATGCACAGACTGACAGCTTCCCGGCCTGTTGTGATAAGCCCAACAACAGCCACAGGTCTTTTGTAGAGTCTGCATCTTAAGCTCCTGATCAGTGAATCTCCCACCTCTTCACTGAAGAGTCTCTCTGTCTAGCCTGGATTAAAGGGATGAGCTGATACACTTCTATCTCCTCATCTGTCGCGCTTTCTCCTAGTAGAAGGATGAGAGAAAGATGTCTTTTGTTGGTGGGAGGCAGGCCCACTTGAGTTGAGCCGGAGAGGGTATGCGATGGAGGAGCTTTGGGGGAGGAGAGGTACAGAAGGAGGGAGGATGAGAGACATGATTATTGATGAAGGACATGTTTTTCAAAGATGCCTACCAGGAGGTATCTCAATGCATAGGCACCAGAAGACACGGCGACACGTAACGACTAAGAGAGAAAGAGGGATCCAGAGTGTATTGTTTTAACTGGGTAGCAGCTCCCGGTCACTGGGGAGGTCAAGAGTTCGGGCCTCTGCCACTTTGACCCCTCACTGTTACAGCACTTTTTTGTCCACAGCCACTCTTGGTTTTCTCTCTCTTTTACTACTTTGTGCTATTTTACAGCTTCTTTGTTCCCTCATTGTTGAGAGCGGTCTGAGAAGGATGGACTGAGTTGGAGAGGACAGGCATTGCAATGACATGTGTCAGAGAACTTTCTTCGCTTACTTTATTTTTCTGGGATTTTTCCAATCCTATTGCAGTGTTTGTTTGCTTTTTTTTCTTTTTTTTTACCTTTTCTGCCAGTTGTTTAGCTATGCTCCAGTACATTTACATTTATCTCCTCCTTTCACTTTATTTCTTGTTCCTTCACTTTATTCCTGTTTTCCTTTCACTCTCCGGGTTGGGAGACAGGTCACAGCTTTAGGGGGATGGCAAACCTGTCATGTGTTGCTTTGTTTTGGTTTCATCAGAACATACCGCCACAAGTTAACCTGGCAACTGCCTTCCCCTCCCGCCCCAACTGTAAACTGGAGATATAGTAGTATTCCTCCCCAGGCCAGCATTCTCCAGTGACTCCACAAAAGGTCACTTTGACTTTTAATTTCCATCCTCTGGGTATGATTCATGATTTGCTCTTCAACATGGGTGTGTTGATGTTTATATTTGACTTCCAGAAGAGCAAAAATAAATTAAAATCTGATTGGCCACTCAGCTATTTATCTACCTGGATATGGCTGCCAAGGCACTATTCGCTGAAATGGGAATTAGTGAATGTCACGAGAGAGAAATGAATCTTGTGCAGCTCTATAAATATTTGACTCTCCTTCCTCGAGCTCTCACCGTGGAAGGAGGCTCTTGCCTAGTCCTGCTCTCCTTACCAGAGGGAACGGGGTGGCAACTTGTCTGATTAATAGACTTACAGAGAACATAGATCATGTTTTTGGGAGACCTAGAAAAAGTTTGGGCCTATCCTCAGTACCCTACAGAACATCTTATTCAGCAGTAAATTTGAGCCTGTTTCTAGTGAAACATTGCAGCAGGAAAGTATGCCCTGCTTCTTCACACATTCCTTTGCTGATGCTTGAAAACTGTCTCAGTACCACATATCCTCATCTTATTTGGCTTCCTATTATTAGCAACTCAAAAGACAGAGAATCAGATGTCTTTCCGACAATGATGAAATAGGTTGGACTCAGATCAGATTTTTGTAAATATGCAACTGTTACTAGTTCGGTTATTTGGCAAGTACCACTACAAAACACACACTTAAGGAAAAATGCTTCAGGTAAAACAGTATGTCATGTGATGCATGCTTCTAATAGCTTCCTCCTGTCAGATACCGGCAGCTGATTTAAAAAATTGATGCTGGTGCATGAGTCCTTCCTTGTTTGCTCTCCATTTGCTATCTTTTATGCATACAAACAAATCATACAAAAATGAGTTGGTGAAAGCAACTTGGACTTGATGCCTGCTTCCTCCAGTGCATCTCTGCGGCAGGGTGATGAATGCAACGTTGTGACAGACATTTTGTCTTTTCAAAAAAGGTCAGAGAGTTGATTTAAATTTAAAGGCGTTTGCAATTTTTCTTTGCCAAGATGTTTCCTTTTATAATGTGGTTTTCATTTGAGCATGTGTGCTGCAGTGTATCACGTCATCTGAGAGTATCACAGATGGCCCAAGGCCCCTCTTTTGACATGACTCTCATTTATAACCATCAGGGGTGGACGCTACACCCCTTCTCTCTCTATCTCTCCTTTCTCTGCTGTGCTTATTCTCCTTCTCTGTCTCTTGTATCTCATACAAATGCTTGTATGTACCAGCAAATACAAACTAGATTCCACCTAACAATGCTGAAAACTGCGTTACACAACTTTGAGGTCTTGCAGTCAGGAGATCCAGTAGGTGGTAGTTTCTTGTCAGTCTGGTTTTAGTTCACAAGGGGGACTGTGTCTATTTGCTGCTCAGTCATCATCATCATCATAACAGATATCTGGATCTGGCTCAAAGTGAAAACATACAGTTGTTGATTGCAACACAGATGATATCTCATGGTGTTGAGTTCACATGCTTTAAAAAAAGTTTTCAACACTGCATCCCTCCTTTCATTCAACAGTTATTTAATTCAAATTCCCCAAGTAAGGGAACTCAACAAGCTGTTACCCCCATACCCCCCAAACCCAGCACCCACCCACTCCACCATCCTATCCATCAACGCAGCAACCAGTGATCACTGAAGAAAAGGGATCAGCTCCTTCTGGTGTGTTCCCTCGGCCCATTTAGCATAGGTCCCCACCCCGGGGCCTTCGGGCATGGCTCTGTGCCCTGACAGAGGAGTCTGGGGGAATGCACGCCCTGCTGAATGCTTTCTAATGGCTCCGAATCGTCTTTAATGAGCTTGAGGATGAAATGCTCCGTATGGCAGTGTTCACCTGGGAAAGTCACAATCTGTGCATCTGAAGACCGGGCACAGGCTTAAAACACACACACACACGCGTGCACACACACACGTGCACACAGAAGCATACACAAAACTAGAAACACATTCAACTGGCTTTTTGCAGCCTCAGCACACTATTGTCCTGATAGTGAATGGAGCTGGAGCATGGTCAGTCACGGTTCCATTACGCTGGTGTGAATCAGAGGTCTGCTTGTGTGTGTTTGTGTTACTGTGTCCAATTTTGTTCTCATTGTCTCTTTTCTTGCAGCAATTCTCTTGTCTTTATTTCATCCTTTGAGTCTAACATCTTCACAGAAAACATTTGGTATTTAACCGAAAACAATTGCTGTCAGCAAACCAACCTACAGAGTATTCGGATCATAGCTGGGTTCCTTTAACAGTTCTGGTTTCCTCTCTTTAGCCAGCAAGCCCTTCTCGTTCCACCAGTCTGCCTTATGAGTCTCTGGGGTCTCATAAAGCAGCATACTAAATTTGGACAATCTAAAGTGAGCTTTTCACTGATTGGGGCTTCTTTTTACCTTTCTAAGAGTTTTCTGCATATTTCTGACATGAGTTTAATTTTTCTGTTTGTTGAGCTTTTTCATATCCCTGATCATTTTCATCCCTGCTTCATCACACACTCACAGACTTCTGGTCACCCTCTAGCTGCTATGATAACAGGACTTTGGCAGGATAATATACTAAAAGTTGGTGTACCACTGCATTCAGACAAGATGGAAAGTATTAAGTAGTATTTCATTTTGGGATTACAACCCCATAATTGCCAAGAGAATTCACCTGCATTTTATTTTTCATTCTTTCAGAAGCAAATTCGAATGTAAGCTCAGAGAAAATCATGAGAGCTCATCAGTCGTCATGTGTCAAATGAAAAACTTATTTCTATAGCTGGAGATCTTTAAACATCTGAACTGCTTTATCAGAATTACATATTAACGTGCTAATAAAACCGGTAACATCTATGCATCCCCTCAACAAAGACGAAACTAAGAGGTGACCCAGCTTTTTTTTGGTTGGACTGCAACTGTGGAAACTCTAATGACCAAACATGAGACCTCTTCATTGGCTTAAAACACATCTTATTTGGCTTCTAACAGTAGCTGAGATATTGTTTTTTGTGTGTGTGATTTTCTTTCTCTACTTAAGATGTTTTTGTTTGCCTGTCATTTGTTTTAATACTTTTTAACTTTTTAATGTTGTTATTCTTTTACTCTTTGTTAAGCGCTTTTGTCAAGTGCTATATAAATAAAGTTAAGTTAGAATAATAAGATGAGAAATATTACTAGGAGTGAGTGCATGAGTATTCTTTACATCTCCCACTAATGTACTCCCAGCTGATTAATGTTTAATGTTGTTTTGTTTAATTCTTGTCTTTTAGACATGCTTATTGTCAGATTTTCTTGTTGCAGAGGGACTACATTTATTTATTTTGTGTCATCTGATAACAAATACATTTAATTATGAATCTTGACTTGTTGACTTGAGAGATAACATCATCAGAAGGTTGACTTCTCTCCTGTCTTGGACCACAAAGGCAGGAGAACATCATCAACAGAAAGGCACCTGCTGTTTGCATTTAAGGAATGGTGGCCATTCATGGTTTTGCTGCCCTCTTCAGTCTTATGTATTCATTTCTGTCACCCTGAACTCAGCTATAAAACATGGTTTCTCTTTCCTTCATTCTCATTCTCTTCCACTTCCAATCTGAGCTCTAAATAAATGCTCACATCACACATAATGTTCAGAAGTGTCTTTCATGTAAACCAACGTTCATCCTCAAACTTTATTCATCTTTCTTTAGAAGTTTCCTGCACATGTCCTTCCGCTCCCCCTCTCACACCTGAGATTTACGGTTCTACTTCACAGAGCGTCAGTGATCATGCCAGCAGAGCATGGTGAGCCTTGGATTGTAGGCCCCTGACTCAGAGGTTCGGGGCCCTTACTGCCCCCCGGAGGGTGTGCCTGTGGACGCAAGAGGAGGGACAGGGCGGCCCCCTTTGACAGCTCAACACACAAGGTCTGCTGGTGACCAAGGGGCCATCTAGGGGGCCTTAACTATACCGCTTTAGATGGTACCACACCCCGGTTCCATCCCCCAAGGCTCTGGGCTGTTGTTCCCTCGGAGAGGAGGGTGTGTTTGCAGGAGAGAGCAGGCGAAGACAGCCACATCCCGAGACAAAGGGCGGTCCTTTGGCCAGCACTGTTCTGCATGGTAGCGGCTGTATTCTTCTCCCCTTTTTTGCCTTTTCTTTTCTTTAGGTTTGCTGCCTTTGTGGGACCATGATAGAAACTGGGGGGCAGATATGATGGATGGAACCAGGGGGGGGCAAGAACGAGCAGAAGGGGGGAGGCACATGGTTAGATCGGGATAGAGAGGCCCAGTGTCGTGCTCCCTGTCTGAGAGGAACGTGCGAGGCATGGGGTGGCCTCAGGGACTCAAGCTGGGGGTGTACGGTCTCTATGTGTGTGTTTGATTTAGAAGAAGGAGAGCTGGAAACTGGGGGAAGGGTACAAGCGCTGGTGTGAAGGAGTGTGGTAAGGGGATGGTGAGATCTGTATAGGGGATGAGGATGTACTTGGGGACTTATTACAGAACATGGTATATATATTGTTGGAAAAACTGTCCATTTCTTGGCATTGTGGGGGGTTCAGCCGCCAGATGAATTAGCAAGAAAAGTCCTTTGCAAGCAGATTTTCAAGTTGAAAAATAAAAGGCACAATTGAAAGGAGAAACCAAAATGTTATGCTACATAAATCAATTTTAGCTCAGATCTGTACACATCTGACAGTTGGAAATGCATCCACTGAATAAGATTTGTTCAAAACAAAGACTAGAGATGTGTGTGTTGCATGCTGCACTTGTAATCAGTGTGTGTGTGCACAAGTAGTGGGTGCTGCTGAATGTGGAGCTCAGTTCTCTGGGGGTGAAAAGACAGATGAGGGTGCAGAGTTGGGATGAAGTCACAATATTTCATCACAGACAGTATAGGACCAGGGCTGGATAAATTGTTTAAAATAATCATCATATGGCTATCCATTGGCTGATAACAAATAATACCACACACATGGCACTTGAAGTTGTCATCAATTCTGCTGCTTCACTTTGGGTTCCCTCTGCTTGTGCCTCATGTCACCTACTGATCGTCTTCCTGTTTGTTTCATTGCATCATAAGAACAAAAAAAGAGGAACCTTAGGGGACCAACCTCCTCTGCCTTGCCTTCTAACTGCACCTTGCACTGTGGAATGTCCTTTCAGCTCATCCATGACAGCCATCTTCTTGAGTCGCTTCCCTCTGCCACTATCCACCTTGCACCATGGAATGTCCTAATCCACAGAGATACAAGTTCTTATAACCCTAGGAACACCTTTCAACAATTTGCATTTAAAAAGACCCCCTTTCAGCCTCTTAGCCCTATTCAAACAAAGAATGTCTTGATTGTTGCAAAAACAAACTTGTTTTAGCAGGAAAGGTAGTGGTTGCTGCACCTTTATCTCGTAATCCAATATTTTATTTTCAAAGCTTGTTTGAGATGCTTTAAATTATTGTTAAGTTCTTTGAATGACGCTTTAGATCTGTTAGTAAATGTAGGAATTTCGTAGCATTCCTACTGTAGTCCATCAGATTAACTGGTGCAATTGGGTGAGACATGCAGACCACCTGCTGCATGACAAAACGCCCCTACGTCACACTTTCACTGTCTTCTGCCGGAGGAAGACTGCTACCTCCTCCTGCTGCATCAGCGACAGGATAGAAACAAAGAGAAGATCAGAACAGACGTCAATCTTCTGCCCATCATAGCAGCCAGGACCTGGCAACCTGCTGGCGCCACTATGGAGCTTGAGATGAGTGTCTGGCAGCATGCTGGTTGTCCAAAGCAGGCAGGCTGGTGGCTGTCACACAGTGCCCAGAGAGAGACATCCTCTTAGGGCCGGGACAAAGGTGGCTGGTCCTCAGGGATTAACCATTAGCATGCTAGTTTGTGTGTTTAACACTGGCCTGAATGGAGAGGACAAGAGCCCACACCCCAGTCTTTTCTTAGGCGGGGAAGTGTTACTGTTTCAGCTGCTAATGCTGGTTTGACTTATGCATATATATGCATACATGCATGTATATGGGAGGAATTTTTACTTCCATCGGTATGCTGACTGTCTTTACTTGGTGTTACATTGTCAATATATTTTCAATGTAGGCCAGAAAAAAGGCTATCTTGAAGTTAATCTTGTGAACATGCTCAGAGTTTTCACTATT